>WJSG01022500.1:0-10438 GCA_016618145.1 Sanghuangporus lonicericola
GGTTCGTTGAGAAGGATGCTGCCTGGGTTGTTCCGAAGCTGCGAGATCACTATGTTGCAACTCGTTAGTTCCGTTGAAACCTCAATGAGAAGGCTACCAACCACAGGGTGATCGGTCCGCGAGATAATAAGCCTGCCGCCTTATTTTGGACTATGTGGATAGAGAAGCCAGAAAGTCATCCGGGAGACTGTTGGACTCGTCGGCTTGCCTGCGGCCATGAGACATCGAGGAATAGAGATGGATAGGTCGGATAAATGAGTACACCAGACGTCGGAGAATTAGGTCTCCCCATGCGCGTGACGTGCCGGAAGCATTGGCGTTGCATGTCAAGTTGTTCCAGCGAGGTCGTCTTTGAATGTCCACCCGGCTCTCTACACTGGGCAGAGACAACGCTAAGCGTGCAACACGGTTTGTCGTCGGCCTAACTCAATAGTATTGAGAGTGCGAGACGATACATAGAAGTAATCTAGACCGGGCATTCGACACTGAGCAACTGCGTATATGGCAGAAACATACGACGTACCATGCATCCCATCCTCCATAACCCGCTCTGCAACTTCGACCCGGTCAACGAGTACGCTCTGAGGGCCTTCCTCTCCTGTGTGTGCTGCTATTTCGTCCTTGACCGTCATGCTGTCTGGTGGGTTTCTGTCGTAGATCGGTTGTAGGTGGATACTAAGAGCTTCTAGCGTGCTCTTGACACTCTTCCGCAATGGGATGGCGGAGCAACGAAGGGTAGTGCGATGATAGGTGAGGAGCTTCCTAATCGTCGCTGTCTTCGTCGTCGATGTCTTCGTCGTCGATGTCGATGGTGTTGTCGTCCGAGTCGTTGTCAGCGACAGCGAGCTCGAGCCTGAGCTCGGGCTGCTCGGCCACATTGCAAGCACGTGACAATCGCGAAGAAGCCGGCCCTAAATACAGTGCATCGCGTGGACCGACCGCCCTCCCGGCCTCTCCAACTTCTCTGCAACTCTTCTACTTGCTGATTATGAGTGCCCGGACCCTACGCGCGACCCTCTACCCAAGTACTCACGACGCGTTCTCTGTCACGGCCCAACGGCTCAGACTCGAATCCAATTCCGAAGGGTCAGGTCGGCGAAGGTGTATTCGTAGTACGTACTTCGGATTCGATCTAAATACAATGGCACCCTGCGAGTGTTTCTTAGACATAACTTCGGCCAGCCGGCCCAACCGCCAAGTAGGAATTGTGCGGGTTCGAGGTCCCAGGCCGCCGGCTCGTGCGTGCGAAGTCCGTCGAAATCGCAGACCCCAGAAGCGCTACGACGAGCTCGCTCGCCTTCACCGTGGCTGCGAGACATACTGAAGAACCTGAATGTCGAGGAGAGCGAACGACGCCCCAGTGCGCTGTAAACGTCCCAGCGGTCGGGGCTCGTCGTTCCTGCCCGCCTTGAACTCCACTTCGTTCAACGTTGGAGGGCGTCCGGCTCTTCCAGCGCAGCCCAACCATGTCGCAGACGAGAAGCCGGGTCGTAGTCTACAGAGCGCGGTTGAGTGTATTGCGACGCTGGGTCTGAAGACGGGCGCATGTCAGCCAGTATGATCATACACCAGGAACACAAAGAAAAAAGTTCAGTTAATTGACGTTAGATCTCACTTCGACCTTGCGTCCTCGCAAGGACGAAGGCGATCGTACAATCGAACCAGAATCATATATCATCACAAGGAGATCACTACGGAACATGTACTCACCATGTTTGCTAGCGCTCTCATCATACGTTCCCGCGCAGAGTCGGCGAGCGGTGCGTCCTACGATGACCCTCCGTCTCTCGAAGATCGGATAGCGTTCTCAAGGTTGAAGCGGGTGACCAGAGCCCGTCCCGAGGTTACGAACGACGATCCAGACGTATGACTACAAGCAACTTCGTCCTCACATGTTGCTGGGCCAGTCAACCAGCGCGGGGCCACGACTCGCTCTGATATACATATGTATCTTCAATGCTGGCTAGTCCTGGGCGGCGTCCTGACGGCGGAAGGGAATGCGCAATGTTTACGCGTGGTAGTCCTTGACTGCTGGAGACGAACGAGTATGAGCGAACGAATTCGTACAGCAGCAGTGAAGAAGAAAGGGTTCAGGGCGATTCTGAGTAATTAGTCATCTGCCCTCGTCCGTGTGTGGACGGGGCATATAATAATCTTTATGATAACATCATGTGTTCATTGCAAGCGCAGAGTAGACACTTACCGAGCATCTTCTGCGTTGCATCTGCATTGACATGGACGGTGATTGAAGCTCGTTGATGCGCTGTACCGGAATTCCAGACCGAGTGCCTCTTCCCGAGGCTATGCTAGCAGATCGCAGCGCCGGCGACACTCAAGACTACCAGTCTTCACGGCGGCGTCTGCAGTATAAGCACGGATAGATGTCAGCGAAAGCGAATCAACGATAAAGAGAGGTAACAAGATCAGATGAACAGAAATCATGTACGGGCCATCTACCCTCGTCCGCGTGCGGACGAGCGCATAGTAACAAATTGAAGATAACATCATGCGTACAACATCAGGCAGGAGACTTACAGAGCACTTTCTGGACGGTTGTTGGTAGGAAGGTCATTCTACCTTCGCACGACAAACTCTAGAGGCGAACGAAGGTCAGCGAGGGCGATCGCGACTCGGGAAGGAGGAAGATTCAGACAAAGGAAGTTTATCAAGGACCCTCGAGCTCGTGCCCAAGGCGCACCCACGCGGGTACAATCCTTGGCGAGAACGGAGACCATCATACAATCATCAAATACCATCCCATGCAGACTTCAAACATGGATTAGACACTCACTTTACGATTCACGAAAGCCGACACCAGACTCCGGTGAAGTCATTTCAATTCTCCACATCCATGTTCGAGCTGACACTCCGACTACGTGGCAGTGTCGACGTTTCGCATACTCCAGCGGAGTGATGGGGTCTCCGTGCCGAGGCTGCGGTCATCTACAAACAGAGTTATGTTAGCAACTGTGCTCGCATGGGGACAGCGATACTTGTCAAAACCACAGCGTGAACATTCAGAGGAAGCGTAGTAAGTCGTCACAAACCAACGAAGGCAATCACGAGCGCAATGGATTATAGTACTTGTATGACATCATGAACACGAAGACATAGCAGTAGGTACTCACCGGACACGCAACAGGTTTGCCCGATAGCAGTGGGATGGCTGAGGGCGGGCAGGGATGCACACGAGCTTGATGCGAGCCTGATGCGAGCATACTTATACTTACTGATGAACTTGCATAGACGCTCTAGGTCACTTGCTTGGCCGTGTTGACACCGTGGCGTGTGCAAAGCAGCCAAGTGCGGCCTTCTGCTCATGCCCTCATGACCTATCCGAACGGCGAGCTGGTCGCCGGCTAACTCTTGTGCAATGGGGCTCTCCTCACCGAGTAAAATAAACCTCAAGTCCGAGTCGAGACGAGCTAATCAGCAAACAATTCACGAGCGTCCCGACGAACGGTGCGCCTCGATGTCGTTGGTCCCTCAAGGTCTAACAGACCTCGCCAGGTGGTGCATCTAGGTGTGTCGGCATACTTTCATCCATTGACTTGCCTCTAATGAGTATTTACCAGGTGACTCGAGAATTGCGCTCGTGGATTGCCTTTCCTACCTCATTAAGTTCGAGCTCAGAATGGAGTCCACAGTCACTGTGAAGGTGCGACAGGAACCATCCGTTGACTGCACTGAGACTGACGGAGCATAATGTGTTGAAACCCGTGCTTTCGCAGCCCTCACGCTGTCGGGCTCCTTGTCTGCGGGGTACCAGATATCCGGACAAATACTATCGGAGCTTTATGAAGACCGCGTCACGTCGTCCGAATCTCCATCCTAATCGTGCATGCCAGGACACGACTTCCCGCGCAACCACCCCAGCACGCCGCCGGCCGGTCAAAGTGACGAACCACGCGATGGCCACCATCTATGACCGCATCATGTCTCTCGGGAAGGCGCTCCTAGAAGTGCAAGGCGAGCACAAGAAGTCATCAGGAAGCAGGACCTCAGACCACGGGCGCGAGGGAACCTGGGTTCGCCCTTCGCAAAAGCACTCACAGTTGATGCGCAGCACGAGGGCTCCGGCAAGCCGGAGAACAGCTTTGTCGCGGCGGAGTGGGGGCTGAGGGCGCCGGGCGTGTGGCGGGTACTCGGAGCTGAGGTGGTCTTGCTGTATGATGTGGGCGCGAGGGCGGAGGGGCAGCGATCAAGGATGGGTGGGAGGTCGCGATGAGCATGGCGATGGATCCGGGGCCTGTTGTGACGCTATGACGTGCTGGGTGCGTTGGGATTAGGGGCGAGAGTGAGGGAGCGGCAGGAGTGTGCGAAGGCGTAGATGAGCTTGCGGCAGGCGGTGCCGGTGTGTAGTCAGCGGAGCAAGTAGCTAGTGTATCTTGTGCTCACCCAATTTAGGCTGTACCTCAAATCGCTATGGGATGGGATGTATTCATCGACCAGGCTCAGGCCCAGACGAACCTGCCGACTGCTGAGCATCGCATGACGCGTCAATCCGACGCTTCGTGAATTTTGCACGGGCATTTTAGATCCATTCTACTCCAGAGTATGTTTGATACAAAGGTAGTCTACTGTTACAGTGCTGCCGAAACGCTGAGTCCCGACTCATCTCGATCCAGCCCCTGAACGACGGGTCCTGAATGTCCTGGGTCGTTGGACCTTGAAGACGGAGAGAAGTCAGCAAGCAGGTTCGCAGTGAGTTGTAAACATTTCAGCAAGCATGTATTGTCATACTCTCGTCCTCAGGGCGCAGGAACTGGCAGCCCTTTGGTGTAAGGCCGAAAGCCATCAAACAGAGCATCCTCATGTCATCATATACCCCCGGTCCACTTAACGAACACTCACTGCATCGGGTTGTTCTCAACGAAGGGCGGGGATTTCTGCGAGGGGGATCTGCTCGTATTCCATGGGGTCCTGAGGGATGACAGAACAGAATTCAGCGAGTTGACGTTACATATCAAGCACTGAGAGTGTACTCACTATGTTCGTTCACCGCTCAACCCGATCGTGCTGAAGATGAACGCGGGGGGAGTCCGATACCATCAGTCCGTGCGTAAGGGCTTCTGAAAACAAATTTATGTCAGCACGTACGTTCCCAGGTAGCCGAGGAAAAGAAAGGGTTCAGCAAAGGATGAGTTGTCATGCTCTCGTCCTCACGAGGCAGAAGCAATGCACTCCGTCTATTGAGGACGAGAGCGATCAAAACTAAGGACACTATGATTTTGACATCATATCTCCATTGACCACACAGAAACGATGCTCACCATGGCACTAGTCGAGTTACAGCTGCGTTGATACAATGACGAGGCACCGGAATGTATACTGCGGAGGTAGACTACCGATTAGGGGATGCTGATCTCCATGCCATGGAGTCTTGAAGAGGGAATAGCATGTCAGTCGTCATATGTATGGACAAGGAAACTAAGGGAGTTCAGTCAAAATAACAAATCATACCGACCTATCGTCCTTGCGTGAGGACGAAGGGGATCGAATAATGCTCCACGCCATCATACGAACGTATGAGATCAAGCCCGAAGCACGACTCACTGTGCTTGTTTGCCCTCGGCCACTGGTCGTCACGACGGGAGCACTCCGCTGTGTGGGCGCCCGAGGAATCCAAACCTCACACCGAGGCATCCCTACAGACGAAGAGGTGTCAGCAATAATATTCGCCAGAACTAAGCAACAGCCACAAGACATGGAACGTTCAGAAGGTCGATGAACCCATGCAGCGAGTCGTCACATAAGTTATAACCTCACCAATGAAGGTGGTCAGATAGACGAAGACTATGACATCATATACATACGACGACAAGAAGTTAAATACTCACATGTCGCACGATCACTTTGACCATGAGGAGTAGCCGACGACGGAGGGGGATACGGGAGCGAGCCTTGCCAGCAGAACACGTAGTGCGAGCACACTTATATACGGAGGGCATGAACGCCCGAGCTCGCTTGCTTGCCGTTGTTTACATACATTGACGTCGAGTGGCGTCCACTGGCGGCGGGACGAGCTTGAGAATGAAGCTTAAACTGCTAAGTACGTATCACTGGTTCTAGGAGCCGACATGCCCATCCAACAAAGCTGGCTCTTGTTTCCACACATCAACTTATACTCGTGTACAAGCCGACCCTGAGCTCAGCGCGACGTAGTTCCACCTTCAAAACTCGTGAAGTCCTATCGACCGTGCCTGCGCGAGTCATGGACTCACTCCATTGGCGGACGGCTCGCCGGGCATCCTGGAACTGCGCGACTCGATGTCTCTCGAACGCCAAGGAGTTCGTCTTCGTGAATGGACCATTCCCTCCCCTCCGACCAGGCGGTCATTCACCCCGCAAGACAGAAGGTGCGCCCGAGCCCATGCATTCATGGATCCGAGAGTCTCAGATCTCAGGTGTCAGCATCCGCGCTGTCGCCGCCCTGCCTTGACCGGTGCTGCGAGCGTCTTCGCCTCCTTGCCTGCAGGACTATACGGATGCAGCGATACAGTATCCCAACGTTGTTACTCTGCGATGGTACACCCATGGCCGGCTAGCACACATTACGGGCCACGGCACCAGCCCCAGCGACCGCTCTCCCTCAGTCTCGACTCTCCTGAGACCTGACGTGGTGGGTCCCTCCTTTAAGGGCATGCATACGGGCAGCGGGCGTTCAGCCTGCAGATGGGCGCACCGTCACCACGTAACGGCGCGACCGCCCACATACGTACCGCGAAGTCGTGCTGACAGCGCAGGACTCCCACAGACGCAAACACGCACAACCGATGCTCGGTGACCATCTGCGATGTGGGTGAGTTCATCGTCTCTGCGCTGTCACAGTCTTCGAACTGCAAACTCACTTGTCCTATACAACATAACTCGACATCCACCCTCGACAGCGATGTCGGCGGCGTCCACTCAGCATCCCACGGCGTACGTTCGCGCCGCACACCGCTCAGAACGCAAAGACATCGCGCGCGTCCTCACTCGTGCCTTCGCGAAAGACCCGGCTATGAACTGGTTCGGCTGCGTCCCGGAGCTGGTGGACGACATCGTGAATCCTTCGTCCAGAGCGAAACGCAGTATGCGCAACTTGTCCCAATTCCAGGATGCCCTAGTCCGAGCGATCATGCTCGTCAAGGGCGTGGTGGAGCTCGTGGTCGTTCCCCGCGTCGACAAGGCTAGAGCGAACACTCCATTGGCCGAGGGCAAGGAGAAGAGGAAGTCCGAGGAAGCGCCGCAGAAGGAGGAGGTCGTTGGGGTTGCGCTTTGGCTGCCTCCAGGGCAAACGCTTGACATGAATCCGCCCACGCTGCTACGCGCGGGGATCCTGAAGGTGCTGTTCGGATGGGGACCGCGTGGTGTCAAGGTACGTTGCCCGCTCTGGTTGCTATGCAATTTACTCACTGTACCAAACGCAGCGACTGATGATAGACTTCGAACCCATCCTAAATCGGACCCTCGAGAAGGCGTTCGGTGCTCGCGGGCTTGACTGGCGTGACTCGTGGCATTTGCTCGAGATGGCGATCGATCCGGGACACCAGGGCAAAGGTACCTGATCTGTCCGTCATCATGAGCTCATACGTTGCTCAGGGATCGGTATACACATACACAGGATATGCCACAATGCTGATGGAGGAGGGATACCGTCGTGCGTCTCCAAAGCCCGTACACCTGGAAGCGACGAGAGCGTTCAGCCGAGATATTTATCTTCATTACGGCTTCGAGGTGCGTATTCACCGGATAGCATCATGCAAGCCGTACGAACCGGAATTGTACAGATCGACGAGGAGCACCAATTCGGTGTCGGTGCTGTTGACGAGCGCGGAGTCAAGGCAAAGGGTAAGGCTGCTACGGGGTATCCGGAGTGGGTCATGACCAAGGTAAATGTTGCTCATGTTGGTCGCAATGAACAGCCACACTTACGACTTCGCGGCTGGACAGTGGACGGTGTGAGACAGACTTACTGACTAGGTAACAAGATCCGAACCCTCTCTGACACGATTATAGAGATGCTTCACATTGTTATGATGTCCATCCGTACAGAACGAAGCGTACATGAGGAGTGACAACAAGGTAGATATCGGAAAAGATTGAGGGTAGCAGATCACCGCGGTGTGCGAGCCTGAAGACGTTGCTGTCAGCGTTGTACACAAAATAAGGATGGAAGAGAATCAGAAAGTGTAAAGTTGTCTCATACCCTCATCCCCAGGGCGCACCGGCAAGCGCACCCCTTTGGTATGAGGACGAAGGCGATCGAACGCAAATTACTAAAGTACCATCATACGTTGAACACAAAGTACGAGTACTCACAGTACGGAAACCGAGTTGCTGATGCGTGGAACCAGAGAGGAAAGATGAGAGCGAACACAAAAGATCGTGTCGCGAGCAAACTTTTATAGGCGCTTACGATCGCCATGTTTGGCTTTGCTTGGGTTGTGGCTGATTTCGAGCGCTAAACAGCAGGTGGGCAACTTCGAGTTTGTGGAGCTCGTTCTTACCTGCCGGACCGTCATCTACTTACCTCAGGAACTATGTCACATAACCACAGCCATGGTGATGGATGCCACGGTGAGAGTCACGACCACGACCACGGGCTCCCAGAAGACGTCGGACACCGAGACAACCTCTTCTCCCGGATCGACCGCGACAACGTCGTGGCACTCAACGCCGAAGAGCCTGGAAAGGGACCTGAAGTGATCAAGCCATGGGACAAGAGGTCAGACGAGACAACGGTAAATATTAGCCGGTCTCAGCATTGGTACAATGTGCTGACGTTCCTCGTAGTATCTCGAGTCTGATGCGGACGATCAGATGTGCGACAACCACTGGTCAGTCCGAATCATGGACCGAGCTGACTTACAGCGTTGCGCAGGATAATCCGTATTCCATTCACTGGCGCTGTCAAGCTGCGCGCCCTGCTGTTGAAAGCTGGGCCCGCCGATCAAACCCCAACCAAGGTGGCGCTGGTGCGTATACTTTTCTCAACCAGTCTACGGATAAGCCTGTGGTGTTTGTCTATGTCGCTCGACGAAGCCCCGAGGCCCAGCTGCTCTACAGGCCGGGACGAACGCACGATGTTGGGCGTGTCCCGCATTTCATATCTACCTGTATGCAGGGCATCCCGCGCGCAGAATCGAGGGCAGAACCGTGGCTGAGCAAACCACGATCCCGCGCGAGTCACAGCAGCACCTCCTCATGCGTAGAGAGACCATGCTGAGATGGAGACTTTCTAACTACCGTCCTGCTTTTCGAAAACGCTCAGTGAACGTCTTCTGTCCAAGGACGGTGGTAACGAACGGTCTGCTGGATGAACGACGTTAGACGTCATAGGCCTGCAGCTCAGCATGTTCGAGCAACGTCTCTAAGAGCCGCAGGCACGCCGAGGTCGGGAGAGAGACGATGGCGTCTCTGAGGCCGCCGTCCATCGCGTGAGGGACTCCGCGGTACATGCAAATCGCGGGCGCGGATGCTCTGAAGATGACCTTATGCTTGATGTGCCTCTATTTTTCCGAGCAGCGATCCTCATCGATGATTCACTCTCTTCACAGTTCCCGAACCTCGAACACCTCGACTTCTCCGACATCGCGGACCGCAAGCCAGCACAAGAGTTCAACATCCCGCAGGGCCGCGACATCGGCGAGTACCACGTCATGTACGTTGTCTTTATATCCGCCCCCACGATGCACTCGAGCGATGACGACGTTTCGCACACAGGCCTGCAAAGTTCCCGAACGTCACCTCGGTCACCCTCTTCTTCCCTGCATCCCAGGGCGCGGACACCACCCGCATCTACTACGTCGGCTTCCTCGGACAATGGAGCGAGGTGAGGTCTTCGTACAGGTAGCGCTGCTTCTCGACTTGCTAATAAATCCTGGACCCCATCCGCAGCGCAAGTTTGAACCTGTCATGACCGTGTACGAGTCGAAGCCGAACCTCGCCGACCACGAGAAGATCCAAGGGCTGAACGAGAACTGGAGCGCGCCGGGAACGTGAGCCCGTCTGCAGGTCGTGGATCGTCAGTGAGGAAGCGAGCGGGGGAAGTCTTATCGTACTTCAGGTTNGTCGTGGATCGTCAGTGAGGAAGCGAGCGGGGGAAGTCTTATCGTACTTCAGGTTGTAGCTGTAACCTTCCCGAAAAATTGAAAGCAACCCGTGTCGATACCGTCTTAGCGAGATCGACGTTCAGTCCTCCCGCGCGCGCTCGCGAAATCGTCCAGGGCGATGGTACCACACATGTGCGATGACACGATGCATCCGAAAAACAGTCGAACGAAACAACACGTACACGGTACAACTACACTCTGTATACACGACTACATCTACGCCATCCCCCCAAGCGCACCGTTTGACCCGCCCGACCCGTCCTGGCTCCGCTGCATGAACGACTGCAGCATCTCCGGGCTCAGCATCGTGTTGTTCCCCGCACTCGGCGTCCGCCGATGCA
>WJSG01022509.1:0-12408 GCA_016618145.1 Sanghuangporus lonicericola
GGCGGCGGGATGGAAGCGCGTCCGACTGTCAAAGTTACGCGGTAACGGCGAAGGGCATGGGAAATGAACGCGTCTTGGGCTGGTCCAGGCTGCGAAGAGAAGGGAAGCGGCGGTCAGCGTCATCCCACGGATCCATCTCCAGCGCCGTCCACTCACCACTACGACGGACGATCCTCAGGCTGGCCCGGCTGCGGCTGGCGGTAGAACTCCTCGAGCTCGTCGTAGTCGATGGCCTCGCGGTCGGTGTATGCGCTCTCCTCGGACTCGGGCACGGAGGGGGCGGACGAGGTGGTCGAGTGAACGCTCTCGGACTGGCGACTCGGACCGGGACGCGCGGCGTGGAAGGCTGCTGGGCCTGGGGGGTATGACGATGAGGGCGACGGCGGACGGTAGGCGAGCCCGGGGTAGGTGGGCACGCGGAGTAACAGTGACTGCTGGGAAACGAGCCGAGCCTGCAATCTCGATTCTCGGGCGTGTGCCGGGATCGACATGGCGGAGCGGGGCGGGATGGCGGAGCGGGTGTCGGGCGGCGGGAGGCGGGCGGCGGGACAGGTCCTGTTGCAGCACAAGACAGTACGTTAGGGAGTGCTGGGGATTGACTATTGGATCTGGAGTCCTGGGGAATGGTTAGTGGGGAGTGATTACTGGAGTGCTGGGGACTGCAGCTGGACTCGGACAGCGGAGAGCGGAGTGCAGAGAGACATCCATTGTGCACTACTACCACAGAATACAATATACGTGCATCCCAGAGCCCACACGACCGATCGCACGACGTCGAAATCCGCCCTCGCACACGGGCGCCTATTCACCGACTCTGCGAACTGAGGCTTGTGCCCGACGCGGCTCTCCTCTGCCCACCACCGCGCCCTGCTGCCCCTGCCTCACTCTGGCCCTGTGCTGCTCTTCTCTGCTCTCTCGCTCGTCTGCTCCTGCTGCTCGTGTCTGCGCCTGCCGCCGGTGCTCCTGCTCTTCCTACAAGGTCTCGCTCGTCTCGGGTCGCGCATGGCCGACCCCGACGCGCATATAGCGACGCATATACCCGGCCGCGTCGCATCCGGCCGTCGCTGAGCTCCAGCTGTGCTGTATTTCCGTTCCGTACGCGTGAGAGAGGTGCCACATGCGGCGGAAGGTCGGGAACGCACCAAGGTAAGCTCCTGTCTCCGTGCTACCCTCTCCCACCCGTGCCGGCTGCCCTTGCTGCCCGACGTCGATCCAACGCTTCTTGTCGCCAGGTAACACGCGTTGACATGCGCGCAGAACATAGTCTGCAAATGTAGGTTCCAGGTATGTCAGAGACACACGGCACAAATGATCTGCGCGTGCTCACCTCGGTCGCTGCGGACGGCGGGCAGGTTGTCAGAGACTCAGCAGATGCTGCAGAAGGTACCTCGACACTCGATCTCTTCTCGCCATCCCTCTCGAAGCTCCCCGTTTCTGCCAGTGGCTGCACCTGCGCGTCGCGACCGCGTCTGACGCGTGACGTCATCTGTCTTGATCCGGAAGGTGACTGCACATATAAGGCAAGTCCACTTCGCGTGCTGACGCGGACGATTCCCGCCACTCGCTCCTTGTCCTCAACGGCCGCGCTCTGCCGCTCCCGCGTCCTCCCTCGCCGGTGCGCTGTGCCTGCAGACATCTCAGCGTGAGCTACGTGGGCCAAAGGTCGGACATACACACTGCGAACGCCGCCAGAGGCCACGAGAACCCGTTGCCCGCCTATGCTACGCCATCTATGAAGCCATCGCGCTCAGTGCACCGTCTCCAGACAGATAGTCAGCGAGAGCTCACCATTATCTCACACAGACTCGGAGACATTCCGTTCTTGCAGGCTTGCGACCGGAAAAGGTACGAACAGACGGTCGCGCTGTGCCTGTCCCCGAACACATCGGAAGCCTGCGGTAATGCATGCGCGGGAGCGTCGCCTCGGGGGACGCACGCCGTTGCGACCGTCCTTGAACGCGTAACGGCGGTAGGCTGCGGCGGCTGTCATAAGTCGGCGGGCTTCACTCGGGCTGGCAGAATGTCGCTTTGTATCTGGACCGTCATCACTCCAGTATCCTGCCGAACGGCAACTGAATCGCGGCGTGGAGTTCACGACACTCACCGCGAGAGCGATGCTGGCGAGGTCTATTGTCAGTGCCGCTCTTCTTTCACCTTGGCATTTGGGTCCAGCGCCGACGAGGCTAACCACATCTGCGTCAGTAGAATGAACATTTGTCCGGTACATCAATGAAGGTACGTACATCCCCTGTACGCGACATCAGTCAGTGGGATCCGGCGACTTCGGGCAGGTGTCATTGTCATGCTCTAGCCAACAGTGAGCTTCGACGTACGTGTATCGGGCGGAACTTCGACGCGTCTCGGACGGTCACGGCATCGGAGGGACGTGTTCCTTCGCGGTAGATACTGCCTGCGGCAAGGTAGGTGAGGGGGGACCGGACTGAACGCACGAGGGCTCTCCACTCACCGGCTGGTTCACAGCTTGCACTACTAGGCCTCAACGAGTCATGTCTGGTCTCTGCGAGTACCGAGGTTAGCTCATGTAGGTCAGACAATCACGTCGCAACACACCTTGGTGTCCAGCATGCTCGCTGGATGCCTCGGACTGCCACGGATTGCGCGAGTAGAGGAGAAGGCGGGGGGATAGAGCATAGGCGTGTTGAGGAAGTGAGGGTGAGAGCAGTAGGTCGTACATCCCGTAACGTACACAACCGCAGTCGTGGTTCAGTGGTAAATGAAACACATAATTGTAACGCTGCACGCGGTCAACCGGCAAGATGCGGATATGCAAACGGCAGTCTAGGGATGCATAGAAGCTTCTGCGGCGAGACCTCCCGGTCGCTTCGCCTCACGTCCCTTCTGTACCATCTTCCCACTCTATTTTCGTTTGAATGTTGTGTGACTGTTCAAGCTACGCTATCCGTTAGGCGTGCCTAAAGCCCTCACCACCGCGCGATGGCAGGCAAGCATACCTCTTTGCAGTAGGATACAAGTCGACGGCCTGTGTCTGGCAAAGATTGAATGGCGGTGTGCTTGGCTCCTAGACTGAGACCGCAGACTGGGGACTCCTGAAACTCACCTGATGACATAAAGTCTGACCGGGAATACACTTATTCAGCACGAAGACGGTTACAATGCATCTCGAAGAGAAGCACCGTGACAGCGGGCGGCAGACCCTGAGCTGTTCGGAACATGCGGACCACGTTTCGCTTGGTTGACTTCATGCACAACTAGGCAGCCTAGCAGTCATGCCTCATACCAAGCTGATTTGCAGACTTTCTGCTGACATCCATGGTGCAGACTTGCACGGATGTATGATGGAGTAGCATGGGTGCCAGTGTCACTCAGGCTGCACAGTGATACAGCGCAGAATTTATTAGACCAAGCGAACGGAGCGCGCTGGTGGGAGACCATCACGAGAAGTCGGATGTCGCTTGTGTCCGAGAAGGCGGTCCCCGAGACGGGACCCGAAGAACCTCTGAGTGTGAATGATTGTTCGGCGAGACAAGCAGCGTAAGTTGCGTAACAAACTTATGCAGTTGCATGCCATTCTACATGGACTGAGCTGAGTTGTAGAAGAGCTGAGCATCACCAGAGTCTATGCAGTCGGACAAGGAGGCCACTGAGACAATGCCCAGGACTTCACATCAATCTCAGAAGCCAGTCGGAACTTGGAAGCCTATCGAAACCCTGAGTGGAACCAGTGCGGCGCATGGCGGCCTCCTTCCACGTAATGATATCGGCTGAGAACGCGCGAGCATCCTGAGAAGATGCGGTGGCCTAGAGTGGTATCAGTCTTGTACCCAGATGGCGAGTAATATGGTCTGGAGCTTAGCCGGGATACTGTGCGGCTGCAGACAGAGTAGCCAACTAGTCCGCTGCCAGATGGCTATCTCATATTCCGAGCGAGCACAGTCCAATGCTTGGAGAGTCATACACTTGTGCCCTTTTACGGAGCAGTACTTACTGCGATATCTTCAACGTGGACCGTGGATCGCCAGCCTGTAACAGGCTTCAAGTTGAACATCCAGTGAGGTCATGCAGGCAACTGCGGCATTTGAGGCAGTACAGGGCCGTTTATTGATATGAGTCAAGCAGAGGAACGAAGAGTCCGAGCGGAGGCGTGCGGGAAACAGACGACCGAATCCGCCACAGCCGGCTTTAGCGAAAATGGCAATCTAGACGCCCTTCAACCGGGACGTCATCGCAACCCTCTCCGCCGAGCAGTGCGCCTCCGCGACAGACCTCAGCACTTACTCAGGCGGAGCATAACTCAGCGAGCACATATACAAGGTATCTGCTAACACGGAAATACGTGTAGCTAATGGTTGACGAGGGGATTCACCAGATATTCACTTTCGGGCTCGATTCCGGAGTAACCGAAGTGCACAGGTCAATCCACCAGGCCTAGCTACCAGCCCTCGCTGCTCTGGCAGGCCAGCGCTACCTTCTGAGCTAATATTGGAGGCTCATAGCACACGAACTCTGCCCTCGAACGACCGGAAATCCAGGAAACACCGCCAATCGCTTGCATTCCATCACCCTCGCCTCCTCCCTTCATCCGCCCACTCTACGACGGCATCTGCAGCCAGAATAGCTCCATCAAGGGACAGGCGTTTACCTTACGTTACGAACGCCGCTCTGGCCATCTGCCGACGTCTTCCTGGACCAGAACCATCGCAATCCTTTCCTTCGCTTGGATACTGCGGGTCTTCGCTCGCCTCTCGCCTCTCTGCTCCGTGGCTCTCTCTGGTTGGACGATAGACTGGCACGTCCTGCATGCGTGAGACTGTTTCACTCTGAAGATATTCCTGGTTTATTCTGACACGATTGCGTCGGGATACGAAACATCTACTCTCCGCTTGCCTCTTCGCCTATAAGTATCCCCCTCGTTCGACGACCACCCGAGCACCCCTCCCCATGACCCCATCCCCTTTCCCTTCCCTACCCTACTGTAGTGCTCTTTCTACGCGTGTGTCACGCTGTCTGTAGCGGCGTCCATAGTACATATGTCCTCCCTGGTATTACCGCTCTCCCCCATTCTGCCTTCTGCCTCCGTCTCGTACTACCATTCGTAGCCCGCTCATCCTCAGCCCTTCATCTATTTTATCGTCTACAATTACTCCTCTCCGTATTATGCTCTACAGCTTTATACTGCTCCAGACACGGCGATTGTTTCGGTTACGTGACGCCGGCCGCTCCGAGTACCGCTACTTCAAGTTTGGCCGCGGCCACAGACTCAGGTCCCCATCATCGCTGCGTGTCTCTTCCGTGTCTGAAGGTTAAGGTACGTACCTTTCTATACTGTTTGAACTCATATTCTTACCTCATCCTGCTATAGATGTCCGTCGACCAAGAGGTACGCTGCCATGCATCTATCGAGCAGCACCGCGGGTCTCTGCTCATCCTCAGTTGCAGGCCGCTTCTGTCCGACGGCCCTTTGGCTGAATCCGGTGAGTACTCTTGGCTGAGGTGACTGCATACTCATGAGACTGCTATGTGCTCTCTAGAGCAGCGGCAGGTCGAAGCGGTACGCCGACTACTTCGACGTCGGACTTCCCGGGACGCATATTTGTGTTGCAAGACAGGTTCGTAGAGTCCGCCATGCAGCTTTGCGTGCTTCTGCTTCTATGCTGACTCGCGCCGTCACAGCGATGACGTTCGGGGCTTCAAGTCCAGCACTCTCAGGCTGGTATGCAACATGGTACCTCCCCGATGTCTGTGCTCGCCGCGAGACATCTTCGGCCGCCGGTTTGAGTGCACGTCCGCAGGCGTAGAGGTAAGTATGTTACGTTGCTACTCTGGAGGTAGCGCACTGTCAGCTCACGGTCGACCACTCGCAGATTGTTACCGAAACTATGAAGAGTCTTGATACAAGTTGCCTCCATGCGATACTCAACTTCAGGTACGCTACGCCGCCATCTGCTTGTCTTCGGGTGCACTGACGATGAACAAGCCTTTCAGCTCATGAAGCATGACCATCGTCTCGGACTCGGACGATACGGACGAAGCGCGACTTTGCATACCTATGATGGGAGGTACGTACTAATGCGTGGCCACTTGCAGAATCTCAGAGCCGTTCATCCCCGCTAACTGTGCCATCTTCCCGTTAGTTGCCAGAGTGACAGAGTCTCATCTGTACGAGTACTGGAACTCTGCCCGGCCGCGCTCAGGTCGTGCAGTGCGCCCGGCACGGTGAGCAAGCGCACTCCGAGTACTCGTGTGCCTGCAACTCACCGCGTCTGTCTCTGCAGCAGCCTCAGACGTGCTCGGAAACCAGCGGCATCCTCGCGGCCTCTCAGCGTCGGTCCCGGCGCGATCTTCAGGTATGTACCGTCCCTGTGTTCTCGGCAAGGCAGACGTACCGATTACGAGCGACGTGGAACTCTAGATATCGCAGCGCCGCCGGACTTGTACGAAGCACATAGCAAGTAAGTACTACTCACCTCTCGCGTTCTGCGCCCGGGCTGACATACCGCCGGCGTACGGATCTCCCGTGTTATGCGCTACATCTAGGAATTCCCTCTGTTCTGTACGGGCTACGCCCGCGGAGGTTCGGGAGCTGTCGAGGGTTGAGACGGCGGGGAGTGAGAATAGAGCGCAGACTGTTACTTACTCTCGGGCGGTGCAACCGCCGGCTGGGAGTCTCGACCCGAGGTGAGCACACCGCCGTATCTGCGCGCGATAGTACAACGCCAACTAACAGCCCTGCCGCTGTCCTTGCGGAATGCACACGCACACGCGACAAAGTACGTCGGACCGTCTGTCGGCTGACCATTGGGCTGCGTACTGACTTCGACCTGTACCCGAGATCTACAGGCCCCGTCATCTCGTCCAGGGCGACACAATGACGTTGTCGCAACAGTCGACTTGCACGCGGTGCGCATCATCTCTCTCTCCATCCCGACCTACCTACCTACTGACTCGGACGCGGTCCGCCTCCCCGTGGGCATGTCGTGCAGCAGCAACCTGCCCGACAACGCAGCGCGTCGTTCGACGCTCGACAGCCTGAGACAGCGCCGCGGGCACAAGGTGAGACAAGGTATATTTCTCCGCCTACTGCGTACGATTACATGGCTCGGTACGGGGACCCGTGCTGTTATAGAGGTGCCCGGCGGGTCGAGCTTGTTCTGCGAGGCGGCGGCGGCGTCATCGCCGTGCGCGAGGTTTCGAGAGCCGCGCTGGCCGTCTCTCGGACTCGCTAGACTTGCACGGCGCCCGTCGCACATCTAGCGAGCCCGAGAGCGTGCACACCGCCCAGCCCCGCGGATGAAGTCGAGATACCGGTCCCGAGGTCCCCAGGTCTGTGGCGCGGCCGTCGTCCATGAGAATGGGGCACTCGCACCCGGAGACGATAGCGGGTTCCAGCGCGCGAGCGGCGATAGTTGCGGAGGTGCTCGACGTCGGACGCAGTGTGGTGGTGGGACCGGCGACGCCGGCAGCTTCAGAGTCTCGTCTTCGTGGATCCGCGGCCGGCAGCGGCGAGTGCTACGGCCGCGGACCGTTGCAGCGTTGCAGCGAGCCTCGCTGCGACGCTCCCTACTCCGGAGTCCGGAGGGGTCGGGGAGCGCAGACGTCGTGTGCCCCGAGAGCCGCGTCAGCGCAGAGCGACTTTGAGATGTGCGCGGCCTCAGTGCGTGGCGGAGACGGCGAGAGGTTGCCACGTCCGCACCACTCGGTTCGAGTGCGAACGGCGCCGTGGTGGCCGAGATATATGTCCGGCGGGTCACATCTGAACTCCTTTTTGGAGACTCGCACGGAGTGCAGACGACCGCCGGGGTGTAGCTGCGGGGCGGTCTGGGGCGGGAGAGCGGGCAGAAGTGGTGCGCGGGCGGGAGTGCCCATGAAAATCGCGCGTTGGGACCGATTTTCAGGACCGTCGCGGAGCGGTGTGCGGTGTGCGGCGGGCGGCCGTGGACGCGGAGCGTTCAGTGCGTCCCTGGAGACGTGGTTTGAGCGCAGACGGGGCACGGATTGGTGAGATATGGCCGGATCGGTGCCGGGGTGCGGCTGGCTTTGGAGTCCGGTCTAGACGGCGTGCAGCCGCGTCAGACGTAGTCTCGAGGACTGACGTGATGCGGTGTGGGTTGCGGGTGCGTCGCCCGGACGCTATGCGCGGGCTGGGGAGCGGGCGTGCGTGTGCAGGCTGGCGAAGACGCAATGAAATCGCACCTCCGAAGCGATTCTTGGCGGAGCCCGCAGAGGCACGGGGTACGGCCGAATCAGCTTCGACCGTGCAGCGTGTCTGGGGGGACGAGCTCGCCGGTCGAGGGGATGCGGCGGGGCGGCGATATGTCGCATCTGGTGTTGGCGGGAGACCGGGCCAGCGAAGATGGTGTGCGCCGTCACCGGCTCGTCCGGGCGTGGCTGCCTTCGCATGACCTCTTCACGCGGTGTCTGAGGCGGCAGCTATCGCCGCGGGGGTCGGCGGAAGTGAGAGGACAGGTGTCGCGACCGGCTGGACGCGCTATGGACGTCCGGGTCGAAAGCGGGTGTCGACCTCGTCGGACGGCGGTGGTACCGGCGTGCATCACCCCGGGGAGGTGCAGGGATGTTTGAAAGACGTCGTTGGACAGACCTGCATCTCCGCAGCGTGAGGCATCCGGGTATTTGTGCGCGAACATACAGTGAGTCGAGCGTGGTTGGGCGTAGAGACGTCGGTTCGGCGCGCCGCGTACCTTCCCCGGTGCGTACAGGACGGCGCTATGGAGTGCAGTCGATGGCGCATATAGCCGGCGTGGTGGACGGCCTCGATGGGCGGATTTGGCGGCGGGTCGGCAGAGAACGCGACGCCGCGCAGCGCTGAACTACGTGTGGACGGTTTCCCAGGGTCGATGCATGGTATGCGCGAGCCGTCCAACGGGCCTTCAATGATCAGGTGCCCGTGTTGAATGGAGGCTTGAGTGCGGTGAGCAGCGAGAGCGGTGGTCGAGGCGGGACTGGATGTTGAGACGCGTCAGCGTCGCAGTGGTGAGTTGCAATGGGTCGCAGACGCACCGTCTTTGCTGACAAGGGCGGAAGGGCTGGTGTGAGGTGGCGAGCTGTGGTGAGTCTGCTTGCGTTCCGCGATCGCACCATGCTGACGGTCGATCAGGACGACGACGACGCACCGCAAGCGTCTGGAGGGCGTGTACTCGGGTTCTGAGCGCGTCGGACGAGGTATGTGGATATTAACAAATGCTATTCGTGCTGCTTACTACATCGTACCCGTCCATTATGCACTTCTGATCTCTACGCAGACTATCTCCCGTGCGGCCGGATGCATGCGCCAAGGGGCGATGCGTTGGGGGAGCGAGTATGTCGAGAGAAGGCGGCGGCGGGCGGGAGAGCGAACGAGCGAGTGCGGGCGAGCAGAGAGAGAGAGGCCTGAGCAGCGTAGCCCGGGCAGAGAGGACGAGGTCGAGCGTGGCGAGCAATTGCGCTGCAGCCAATCAGCGGTGTTGAGCACAGGGCGGGGATGTGCTGGCGGTCGCAGGTGTGTGGTCGACGGGCGCCGATGACGGGGTCGAAGTGGGCGATGGGTGGAGGAAGGACAGGACGGCGGAGGGGACACGGTGCGGATGGGGGCGTTCGAGAAGACATCAGCAAGCCCGGTCCCGACGCAGCCGCTCGCTCAGGCACAGCGCTCCGTCCCGAATCCGGTGCCCCTTCTGGCAATCCCCGTCCGCGTCCCCTCCGCCCTATCCACCGGCCCGCCTCCGATGCAAACGCTGCGTCATTCCGTCCCGGGTCACTCGCGATCAGACCGACACCCGCGCACTCAGCGAGCAGACCTCGACCGCCAGGAGTCAGAACGTCTGCCCAAATCTGCCAGCTCGTCCTTCGAAAGAACATCACTCGGCACGTATCCGACCGCAGTGGCGCCCGACCCAGGTAATGACGTTCTAGCCTCTCATAACCGCCGCGAGGACATCACGAACTGGGGTGCCATGCCGGTTGGCATGATGCACGGACATTGCAAGATCGGTCGCCTTGCCTCACCAGCCGTCGGGCAGTCAAGAGCTCTGCTCGAGCAAAGGTTAACGGGGCCTTGCAAGTCTCGCACGCCGTGGACTGCGACGGAGTCGAAGTCGAGAAAAGAAGAGGGTTCCGGAGCAAATGGGCGCGCGATCATCGTGGACGTCGGCTTGCAATGACGCTCGTCCTCTGAAGGTTCCTTCGCAGGAGATCCCCTTGAGATCACGTACCGCCGGTCATGCCGGCAGCTATTCATTGAGCTCCATTCACTGGGCACGTCGTCCTGCAATTCTGTGTCCCTTCAAGTATATGACCGTCTCCCCGACGCGTCTCGTGGTGACCACGTCGATGGGCTGGAGCAGGTCGCCCACGTCTGCGCAACGTCGGAATACTCGATACTCGATGCTCTCTCCACAACCTTCGGACTTCTGTGGGAGCGCAGGGGGTTTAGAACGGCGGCTCGGGGGAACGTGGACGCGATTGCGTTAGCTTCTGATGTGCACTGTATTCGTGGTGGAGAGAGCATGCGCACGCAGGTGAGTGCGGGAACCTCCTCCTCCTCCGTTTTGCGGAACTCGGGCTGAGGTTTAGCGTTTACAGTGTTCCTCCATGTCTGGCTGAAGATTGCCATATAGGGACACCGTGGCCCGTCACGGAGGGACCGCGTCGCGGGTCTCATAACGACCCTTAGCCATAGGTGAGTGTCATGATCGCTCCCAGATAGATATACGACGCAAATTCGCACGACAGGCCACTTATGTTCCTAGGAGGAGAGGAGGATTGTATTCTCGATACTAAGTACAGACATACGCTACGAGTATGAGCGCCAGTCGGAAGACCTCTCCGTAGTTGGAGACTGCTGGACGAAACTCACGGCCCTTTTTAGATAACGTTTACAGGTCAAAATATTCTGAGCACATGCTCCGCAGGTCGCCGAGGCACGCACACCTGCACAGGATAGGCACGTCTGCCCGGACCAGTCCACGACAACGCGATCAACGACGTCTCCGCATGCATCATCAAGTCGTTCTCGGAGGGTCCCATGCTCTGGAACTGCACGAGGTGGGAAGAGCATGTTCATGGCGGTACGTACCGTACCAGGTGGGCATCCCCGTACATCGGTTCAGTATTGAGCCATAACAAGTTGTCGGATGCAGCGTCGATGTTACGAATATGGCACGGTCCACGCGACTTGTTCTCGAGTATTAGGAAGTCCGCGCACAACCGCTGCATGTGGTACTTGCTTTCCGGGACCTCACTGGTGTGTCCCATATTCCTTGAGTTTGATGATGTCCGGCTGACTATGCATTAAGTGCGGTTATCCTTAAATATCCTGTCATGCAGAAACGTGACGTTCCAGGTTATGGGCATGGGTCGCTCTAGTGTTTTTTATGTCACCTCTTGCGTGCTTACTACCCACCATCAGAAACAGGCGAGTCCCTCACAGGAAGTCTGTATGTTTGAATTCTGTTCCTTACATTTCCCTCGTATCTGACAGCTTGCCTCCCCGCATGTGGGACGAAAGGTATGCAGGACGTGCGACGCGCATACAAGGACATATCAATACCCACTTTCTACCAATCTCCCGCATTTCCGACCCACCAGATCGGACTCGCCGTGTACCCCGCCGTGCCACCAGCCCGTTCGATCTATTTGGGCAGAACGGGAGCTGTTCTCAGCGGCATATAATGACTCTCAGATGCGAGGAGGAATAATTATAACAGGGTGAGAGGGTCCAGACCCGGAAGATGCGGCGAGACCCAGAACAAGCATACCTCGGACCCCAAGTCAATATTATGTGAGTCGGGGCGTGTGCGGGTGTCTGTCCGAGCGGAAGGAGGGTACGTGACTTCCGGGTGCGCCTCATGTTCGACTCAGGACTCATGTTTTCAACCTTAGCGAAAAATCCGTCGCCCTCCCGGGCGCGCCTGGCGACTCCAATTTACAGAGAATGCCATAAGCGTCCGCGAAACTCGACCTGCATCCGGGAATTCCCTGGCGCGACCAAAATCAGCACGATACCTTCAGCAGCCGAGTCCGTGCTAACTCATATAGCCGAGGAAGAGCTAATTCACGAGAAGTGCACCAGCTGGCGGCGGCACCTCTGCCGGCTCGAGTATCTTATCGGTGCGGAGTTATTTGCCTCGGGTCTGCCTCTCTACTCGTCCTGCCAGATCCGCCATTTATATTGCATACAGGCGTTCACTTCGCGTTGCCCGACATACAGTCGGCTCCATCCAGTACACTATCCATGCTTGGCATGTCCCAACGGTGGAGTCTGCTGCATACCTCATCAGTACAGTATGTCCGTCAGACGCGATGTCTTCGCGCGACCGTCACACTCCCGAACGAGCGTAGCTGTGTCCGGCAAGACAACTTCAAGGAGGCCAGCCGTATTGTCATCATCTGCGGAAGCAAACGTGCGTCCTCCGAGTCGTGCTTATACCGAAC
>WJSG01022520.1:0-11008 GCA_016618145.1 Sanghuangporus lonicericola
GTCAGAGCGCACTGAACAGCCCGCATCCAACGCGCCCCCTCTCGCGTCGCTCCGGGCGGGTCAAGAAATCGCCCGAAAGTGCGATTTCATTGCACTTCCGCCGCCCGGGCACTCTCGTCGACTCTCCCGCCAACGCCCCGCGTCCGAACGGCCGGCGAACGCTTCAGCCGCGTCACACACGTCTTCGAGACTGTGTACGCCCACACTACGCACCGCCAGGACGAGTTCTGAAATCTCGTCGTCGGCGCAGCCAGCGGCCGAGCCCGCCCACGCGAACCGCCATAAGTCCCCCAATACCCGCCCGGTCGCCGTCAAACCGGGGGCGTCAGACTGCACTGAACACACCGCATCCAACCAGTCCCCTCTCGCGTCGATCCGGGCGGGTTTAGAAATTGGTCGAAAGTGCGATTCTATTGCACTTCCGCCGCCCGGCCGATCTCGTCGACTCTCCCGCGTACGCTCCATGTCCGGGCGGCCGGCGAACACCTCAATTGTGTCGTCAAGGTCCTCAAGACCGTGTACGCTCACACTGCGCACCGCCCCGACGAGTTCTCAATCTCGTCGGGCTCACGGCCAGCTGGCTCAAGGCTGCCCGGCGCGTCACCAATCTGGCCGTATCTCCCCCGTCCCCCGCCGGATTCTGACGCGGCCTCGTTCCCCAGATTACCCGAGCACGTCCGCATCGAATGCGACGTCGTCCGCGCGGATCTGAGCACGTCGCGGAATCCGTGCCCATCGCGACTTCATGGCACCCCGGACTCGACGACGCTCTCCGGCCGGTGCTCGTCCCGGGCCGCCGCCACACCACTTCAGCAGACGTATGCATGCCGCAGACGTCCCGGACGACCGGTCTGCGGCTCCTCAAGTCAAGATCTCAAACCCGAAATCATCGGCCGGCCGAGCAGCTCACCAAAACATCAACTCGCGGCCCAGGCATATCAAGCCCGCCGAACATCCCGAACGCACAACTGGCATGCCCGGAGAGTACGTCCGGTGTGTCTGCGGCCGAAGACACGGGGAAATCGGACGGCGCAAGCTCGCACGAGTGGGAGCCGCGGGCAGGACGACGTCCGGCCATATCTCAACAACGCCGCGTTCCCCAGCCATACCGTGTGAACAAACGCATGCGGCCATGCCCGCAGCGAGCTGGAACGCGAGCCTCCGCACACCGGAGGCGTTCTCACTGCGCCGGGCGACCATCTCGCCATCTCGCCGTCCGGGTACGTCAGATCCGCCAGACCGACTGTACCCCACGCTGACATCCATCCCACAGCCCTCTCTCGACCAGCAGCCTCAAAAACCGAATCAGACGGCCTTGCCGGCCGTGCACGACGCCTCGGAACCAAACGCATCCGACTCTCGGACTCGCCGACCTCGGGCGAGACAACGCCAACGCCAACGCCCGGCCTGCCGGCGAATAGCACGCCACGCGGGACCTGCAGCGCGAGAAGAACCGCACCCACGCCAATGCGAAGGTCGGTGTACGGGGCCGAGGACGACGCGGGACACGGAGAACCGGAGCACACCGCAGAGACACGGGGTGCACCGGGCCTCTGGGACGCAGCGTCGGCCGCACAGAAGACGGGCAGCAGTCTCGAGGGCTCCGCGGACGCGCTGCGCCGTGCCGAACAGACACGGTCGCGGCGTACTGTACTTAGAGCTCAGGCCGATGTATCTAGCAAGTTGGTCGGCGCGAATATATCTCGTTGTACGAGAATCCTTGTGTGCTTGTGTGGGCGGCGTGCGGCGGTCGTTGCCAGAAGAGTTGGTGCCGGATTGCAGCGTGCAGGCTTCCGGGGGACTGGTAGTCGCGCAGAGCTGCCGAGGGACGTAACGGGAGGCCGTCGGCCTCCCGGTCGGCCGCTGTGGTGAGCAGTGTTCGCGGTCAGTAAGGGTTCGTGCTTCAGATGAAGCAGTTCGACTTACCCCGGGCGGCGCAGTCGCAGTAAGTACTCTAAGACGCAATTTTGTGTGAACTGAAGATCTGTGCGTGGAAAGACAAAGACAGCTTACTTTCGCGTGCACTGAGTTTGAGTTTGAAGCCTGCTAGCAAGAACACGAAGTGAATACTTCAAGATAGTCGCGCAAATGGAATTCACCGTTCACTGACTCGCAGTCTTGCGTCTCCGCTGCGTCTACCGCAAGTTCTGCACTGGAGAGAGTACATGCATGAGTAGAAGCGACTGACACAGCTGCCGAAGACTCGGATGCTCACGGGGGAAGTACACCCAATCGTCGTGCAGACAAGTACAACCAGGCAAGTTCTGCGCGAGAAGGTACGTCAGTATGTGTAGAGAACAGGACAAAGTAGAGCTCGTACCTGCGTTGGCCCGCGGTCGAGCTGGGCCAGTGACTCTGTCCTTGTCGCCGAAGCGATGCGCAGAGTCTGGAGACCGGACTTGTAACGAGCACGGTCTCGAAGAACTGCGAGACTGTCAGCACTGGCAAGAGGTCAATGTAGGTACATGATCGTACGAACCTTCGTGAGGAATACAACACGTTCAACCTGACATGGTAACCCGGGCTGCAACGAAATATGAACGCGATAAGTACTAAGTAATTCAGTCAACGAAGGAGTCATTGTCCTCGCCAAACTAAAGACGTGACGTACCTGTGCGAAGCGATCTCTCCAATGCGCGGGACATATCTGCAGTCTCCTAGAGTGTGAGCAATGGTCATGAAGTTGAAAGCGCGACCCCAGCTCACCTTGTACTTGGGTCTGCGACTTCAGCACTTGTCGGGCGAACATGGTGGTATGCGGCGGCATCGGTACCTGAGGATAGACGTCCTCGTCAGTGGAAGGTCTCGCGTCGATGCGAACATAGACAAGCACGTACTCTAGAAGTAGTAAAGCCGCATGGCCGCCGAGTCGAGTCCGAGTATGCGAGCATGCAGGCAGTATGCATACCCGTCCTGCGTACGAGCTCGACTCGGTAGGCGAGTACCTGCAACGCGAATAGGATCAGAGACAATGTAGCAAAAGACAAGCGTGCGACGTACTGAATAGTGACGGGACCGGGTAGACTAAGAGATGTGATGTGTTTGAGATGATCGTCGAGCGATGACTAGTGTACGAGTGAACGGTTAGTACGCATGGGCATCATACAAGCATACTATCAAAACATACCTGCTGTGCGGAGTCGCTATGGACGGGGTCCTGTGAAGTCACGGATAGTCAGCACCCAAAACTCGCGCGAGAAATTGAGACCCATACCAGCTCACCAGAGCGCGTGGTGTGTTCAAGGAAGAGCATGTAATGGTGTGTAAGAGAGGACGAGTGATGTCATGGACGCATTGATGAGAAGGGAGGGTAAACTCGGAAGCAAGCACCATATGTACAGGAAGAATGAAAGATGAAGCTAAGTATAATACGGGTGTAGCAGCGCGAGTAATAAGAACAATAGTAAGCAGCGGAGTAAGTACTCCCGCCAGGCAGTACATGAATACGTTGAGGGAAGAGGGAGAAGAAGGGGGAGGGACGCGCGAGTCGGGACTTGGGCTTGCGAGGTTCTTATACTCGAGGAGTGCCGTGTTTCGCGTTCCGACGAGTCTAGGGAGTCACGTTCTGAACCTTACTGCGTTCAACAAAGTAAGGTTCAGAGCGTGACCGGGTGAACACCATCCGGGATGGGGTGAGGGTCCTTGGGAAATGGGCGGGCAGAAGTCTGTTGAGCGAATTGAGGAAGGAGTCCAGGGAGGCTAGCGGGTACTAGCCGAGGCAGAGAATGTCCGTATAGACGCCAGGGGTTTGATGGAGCTATTCTGGGCTCAGGCAGCGTTGTATCGTCGGCGGACGGAACGAGGAGGAGGAGGTCTTGCTATTAGCGAGCAAATAGCACAATTCCCCGCTTTTCGGGAGATTATCATGCGTTCCGGTACCTCATGTATGTATGAGACAATACCTAGATTGAGCGCCAAAGAGTGAAGTAGACCAGGACACCCGGGGGTACAGCAGCAGTGGTATAACTTTCCCAACACTGCACCCGAAGGTGCAAGCATGTGAAGCAGATACTGCAATATGGATAGTCAGTAATACGTCACGTAACATGCAGAACATATGCTACTACACCTGCTCAGCTGTACTATAGACCTCTGGGTGGGTTTCCGTACTTGGTATGAGCATAGATCGATGATAGTTTATGGAGGAGCGTCGAATGGAGTTGGAGAGCGCTTACATTGCCATTTTGGGTCGCAGCTCATTTCGGGAAATCCGCCGCGCGCCGCCGGCGTTCTCTCTGCTCACTCGCTCGTCTGCACCGGCTTCTGGTATTGCGCGACACTATCCAAAGGATAAAATGCCTGCTTTCTGACTCTATCTGAGCTCAGTCCCCTAGGTCCTCAGCACTGGCTCGTGGAATGCCAATCTAGTGAGTAAGTACTAAGCACCATACTAAATCGAGAGCAGTTTGCTCGTTGTATAATGCTGCTACGCAGCGGACGATATCTTGGTTACAAACCCATGCAGAAATAAGACGGCGGGCTCAGTATTGACCACCCTCCATTCTCGAAAGCGGCCAGTGAAGCTGCATGAGTCACGTCAAGGCCCTGTTTCTGGCAGCGGGTCTAGATTCACCGAGATGCGTATCTTGGAATGCTGTAATAGGGAAGAGAAGTTTTCTGATGAGCGGCCGCTATGACGTGTTTGCCTGAATATTCTCTCCGTGCCTCAGTGTTCTGCTGATTCCCTCCTGGCCTCAGTTTCAGCACAGCTGCTCCTCAGTGTACAGTCTGCAGGCATGCAATTGTCAGACGTTTGAGCACACTGTATGCTGGCATCGGCGAGCCTGTACTCAGCGACGGAAACTGTAGGTACCGCGGCATATGAGTGGCGTGGGTTTCCCGATTACGACCACACGGCTTGGACCCTTAGGCTGCAATTATCCTCGACTTCTCTCGGCTACGCACCATTGCTCCGTCTATTCTGATAGACATTCCCATGGCTACAGCATATCCCAGAATATCATCTCGACAGACCAGACAGGGAGCCCCCACTGTGCAATAGCAGCGCGCTGAAGACTCACAATATGAGGGACTGATGATGTTCGTCCAATGTAAGTTGCCTTTGGATACCTCAGATAGAGCCTCTCACAATTGAGGAGGGACAGGCCCATCAGAGAACTGTTGAAAGAATATCCCAGCAAGGAAGATGTCGCGCTACGCCCAGCGCTCCGCCATGCGTGTGTGCAGAAGCAAGGGGCGGAATTTATCGAGATGTCCGGCGAACGCGGCAGGCAAGAGCTTTCCCGAAACGGTACGGACCTTCAGATTTATGCCACGTATCCATTCATGTTCCCAGGCATAGTACAAGCTCTATTATCCGTTGCGTGAAGCTTACGACAGACCACGAACAGCTAGCCTACCCGTGCTCCCCCGCTCTCCCCGCTCGAGGGAACCATCGACCCATCCGCCTAGCACGACGACTATCCTTCCGCTCAGCACGACGACTTCCCTTCAGACCCCGCGACCTGATGCCTGCCGCCTCTCCCGGACCACAGTCGTAGCTCACCAAGCGTCCGTACTCCCTCAGCCTTGTCCTACTCAGCGGCGAAGGTCTGGGAAGAACGCGTAGTCTCCAGCTCGAGCAACGAGCTCACCTGTCGCGGTAAGCTTCGCGGTTTCAGTTCTGCTTCCAGACCCGGGGCCTGGACTTACTTTGCAGTCGGCGTTGAACAGGGCACGTCAAGACACCTGCAGTGATGTGTTCTCGACATGCTTTCGGGCAGAAACGATGTGTTCAAGCGCGTCCAGACGATCCTCGCCCTCCTCCAAGTCAGCAGAGAAAGAGGTACGTGTCGCGACGCGTAATTGCGATTGCATGTACGCAGACTGACCTTTCCGCTTCGCAGAACTACCCCGGAGTCAAGCTCGAGGCCGCGAGTGTCGATGGATCCGATTCCAGACGGAGGGGCAAGACGCAGCGGTCGTTGTGGGCTGACTAGGGTACGTACCGTCATGTTGTTCTGTTCACTTTCGCTACATGTTAGCTCACAATACTTGCTTCAGCGTGCTTACCCGGCACTTCTCTCTCGCTCGACGTCTTCACTGGCGTGGTCGCGGGCCGCGGAGGAAGAGCTCCTGGCTTCTGGCAGGTGCTACATGTTCCACGAGAGGCAGGATACAGTAGTCGATCTGCGTCCTTCAAGTTCCTGAACCTTCCACCGCTATAGCATAGCAGCAACCGGCCTAGACAACCTCGGGACCTGGCCGAGTCCGCGTTCAAGGTGTGTAGACGTACCCGACGTCGGGATGTTGCTCGTTACTTACACGTTACGGCGCAGCTACATTCTCGACGTCTCCGCAGTGCTTACCACGTCCACGCCGTGAGTCCCAAGCGGCATCCGAGGTGTTCGCTGCCGCTGCAGTTCCCAGCAGGCATACGTCGATAGAGAACTCGCAGAAGAGCAGGGAGTCCGTGTGTAGCGCAGTGAGCAGTCCAAGCACGAAGGACACGACGAGCGAAGGTAAGCTCGACACGCGGCGACTTGCCTCTTTCGGAGGCATGACGTCACGCGTCGCGGGATCTTGACAGCAAAGCGCGTACTGACTTTTCTCTTCAGACTTCCAGGACGCGCCTTCCCGCGCAAGACAGCAGTCCCCAGAGACGAGCGAAGAGACGAGCAGGAGCGAGCGACAGCAGCGACCATCCTGGCCGCCTGCAATGTCCCTCGGAGACTCGGAGTTCCCTGGTACGTACCTCTGCTCCCCGTCGTCGCGCGACGCGGACTCACCTGAACGACATCTTGCAGCGTGACGCGTCTCGAGTCCGACGGCAGCAGCGTGTAGGCTGCCGGACTACTTGGGCTGGGGCTGAACAGGAGAGAGGTACGTACTGGCTTGTTCTATCTCGCAACCCTCAACTGACCTGAGTATTTGGCATTGCAGGCTGCAGCTGGTCGTGGCCATGGCAGCGAAGCGGCTCTATTGCTCGCATGTGCCTTCAACAGCGGCGACGGACGAAGGATGAGGGGACGCAGCGGCTCGGCGGCGGGGGGATGGTGGTGGTTGCGGAGAGAAGACGCGACGCGGTTCTCGTCGACGGCGAATCGCGCCGATCTTGGCAAGCGCCCAGAGCGCGATGAGAACGCGGCGTGAGCCGCACCTCTGTAGTGCTCGCTCGTGGCGCACGAGTTCGTAAGTGGATCGTTTGGATTGAATTCTTTGATTTGCAGTCGCTAATGCGGAGTTACAGGACGATTCTATCAGCGTGAGCCGGCTGGAGCAGCTGGGCAGGGCCTCAGTCCTGCCGTCTTGCATAGAGACCGCAGATCTGCAGGTTAGTACCACCAGCCCCTCTGGAGGTGCGCGCCGGGCGTTGTGAGCTGACCGGGCTTCTTATGCAGCTGTCCGGCTAGCATGAAATGCCCTCGGGCATCCGGCAGCGGGTGAGCATGGTGGCAGACCGGACGGTCTTGAAGCTTGAAGGCACAGCCGCATCTCACAAGTAAGTCAATATCCGTGATCCGTACAGTCTGACATTGTACTCACTTCTACTTCTGTTTGCAGCGGCTCTACGTGCGTACGCTGGTCGAGCAGCCCGGCCGCCATTTGCAAGGCAAGACGTTCCCGGCAGCGGCTGGCGTTCCTTACGACGCCGCTGTCAGAATACGGCATCAGCGCGTTCTGCGCTGGCAGACGAAGGCTTCGGTGAGTATGACAAGCTGTCTTGTCTGTGCTTGGACTAACTAACCATCGTCTCCTGGCAGATATTGTGCTCAACTCGAAGGCCAGCAACGCGTCGTCATCTAGGCCAGGAACTAGGTGAGCAACTCCGTTGCTCTCGCCGTACTAATGTTCTGGTCTTCTCGTAGTGCTGTCGGCCGGTGTCGACTCTCACAGGACTGCGAGTTTGCTGCGCTGCCCGACTGACGTCGCTTTCAGGCACTCGGCAACGCTGCTGGCCTATGAAGCACTGCCGGCGCATTCCGAGATGCTTCTGCGAGGATCACGGTGAGTACTCAGAAGCTGCTGTCCGCGGCTAGCTCGCTGGCTGACTGCTTCTCGCAGAGATAGCCCTGGCGACAACTCCGCCCGGCGGGTTTGACGCGAGTCTGCGGAGGCTGCAGCACGAGCGGCGAGAGCTCGTGCGGCCGTTCTGGCTCGCCCGGGGAGCCTTGGACTGACAGGCCGAGGCGCGAGAGTGTCGGCCAGCCTTAACTCGGGCATGACGAGTACGTGGCCGACGCTCTGAGGAACTTCCCGGCAGCGTACGCACCGGCCGTGTTGCGTCCTGGCAACGCTGCTGGACTGAACAGGGCTGCGGGCGCAATGTGGGGGTTTCGGTGAGTACACGACGCTGTCCGGCTGCTTTCCTGGCTGACCGCATCTCGCAGGAATCCTCTGGCAGGGCTCGTACGCATCTGCGCGGCCTAGTTCTGCTGCGGACGCAGACGGAGCGCGGATTGCCGGGAGGTGGTGAACGCGTCGGAGGCGGCAGGACGGGGATCTTGGACAGAGAGAACGAGCGGCGGCGGCGGGCGGCGGGCATTACGTAGTCTGTAGCGTACCTGTCGGTAGCCGTAGACGCAATGGAGAGATTTCCCAGGACGTCGAGACGTGCAGCCTGAGATCTGAGAACGCAGCAGCGGTCGATGCGATCGAGGAAGGGCGAGGAACCGAGAACCGAGCACCCGAGATGACGCGACCAAGACGAGAAGGGCAAGCCGCAGGACGCCCGGGGAAAACAGACAGACATACGGGCGACATACGCGGCCAGAAAAAAGCAATTTCTGGGACCTGTGTACACGACCCCCTGCGGCATCCGAGCCCAGCCCACCGCCCTCCCGGCGCGCACCCCCCGTCCAGTATACTGCCCCCCGTGTGTCCTAACGAACCGTTTCTTTCTCTGGCAGCCTCTCTCGCTCGCCCGAACAGGCATGGCCAGATCGCCGCCAGATCGCGGTCTTCGTGCGTCGAGTCTTCGCAGTCTTCTTGCGTCGTCCGCGAACTCCGTAGCTGCATCGCCACACGCGTATCGGGCATCGGGTATCGCATACGCAGCGTCGGTACCTCGTCCATACAGCAGAATACAGACTACAGCAGACGACAGACGACAGCAGAGACAGACGACAGCAGCCGAGAAAACAGAACCGGGACCTCTATCTCCAAACACACGATACATAGCAAATCGGACCCGAGCATCTCTCCGTGAATCTTTCAAAAGAGCAGGTCGTCCAACCCGTTTCCGGACGAAGCGGGGGGTGCAGCACTGGAGGCCGCAGGCGCACCCGAGAACGACCCAAAGCCAGCACCTGCGGGAGGCCTGGTCCCTCCCCAAATGTTCGCCTGCGCCTTTTCTTTCTCCAGATCCTTGATGCTCTTCTGCTGCGAGGCACCAGCGCCACCCACAGGCTTGCTCGCAGACCCGAGGGACATGGACCACAAGTCGTCGAAGCTCGCCGCCGGCTTCTGCTGCTGCTGCGAACCGACGCCTGGTGATGTCGTCGTCGCACGCGGTGGTGGGGACGTCGGCGACATGACCGCCTGATTGGGGACGAGAGGCACACCCATCGGCGGGGGACTAGCCATCATCGGACGCATCATGTTCTGCATCGGGTTCTGAACCGGCGCAGCGGGAGGCGAGATGTACGCTGGCCTAGCTGGGGCCGCCGCCGCGCTGGTAGAGAGCATGTTGAAGAGACTGTTGTTCGTCGACTGCCCTAGCGCCTGCGGTTGGTATGCAGGGGGAGAGAGCGGCGCAGCGGGCTGAGCAGCCAGCGGGGGCGGCAGGGCAGTGGGTATCGCGGAAGCACCAAAGAAGGCATTGGAAGCAGGCGCAGCAGACGGCGGCGCGCTTTGGAAGTCGTCGAAGTCATCGTCACCGCCTGGCCAATGTCAGTCATGAAAGTGAGGGATCATCAGCGGAGACGTACCTGCTTGCAGCGACTGTGAACCAAGTACCGGAAGCGCCTTCTCCGCGGCGACGGGAACAGCAGATGCACCGCCGAAGTCGTCATCATCCATACCCAAGAGGTCGATCTCTGGCTGCTTCGCCTTGGGCGGTTCCGGGGCAGCAGTCGGAAGAGTCGATGACCGCTGAGGATTCGAGGTACGCGCGGAACTTGTGCCCGCGACCGAGTTGGAACGGCGGGTCGAGACGATGTCATCGTCGCCCGCATCGTACTCCTGGAAGTTCCTCCTCGAGCTGGATCCGCTCCCGCCGCCGCCGCTGCCAGACCCGCCATAGCTGTCGTATTCTTGCGCAAGTTCAAATCGAGTTGGGACCATGAACAACGGACGTACTCACCACCACGACCGCTGTAGTTCCCACTGTCGTAACTCCCACCTCCCCCATAGCTGCCGCTTCCGCCATTCCCGAGGCTGTCACTCCCGAAGCCTCCGTAACGACCGCCGCCGGAGCTGAAACTCATGGCATCGTTGCCAGTGCCGATGTACTTGTGCTTGTTGTTCTTCGCCTTGCGGCGCTCGGTTCGAATTTTCTCTACGTCGCCCAAGAGGTCCACGAGCTCCTTCGACCTGTTCCGTACTGCCGTAACCGTCAACAGGCCGCCAGATTCTTGAGAGAGCATTGGTACGTACCGTTTATTCCCTGATCCTTGCCCTTCTCATCCACATAGTAGAAGTTCCTGAGCATCTTGATGGTGCCAATGTGGGAGCGTGCATCGTCCACAACGCGCTCGCTGCCGTTCTTCACCAGGTACTCCAGCAGTTGCAGTGCCTGTTTATGGGGTCAGGACTAAATGGTGAGTGAGACTGCCACAGGACATCACCTTGTAGATCTGTCGCCACTGACGCGCCTCCTTCTCCATGAACCGAGCATAGATAGCAGGCATAATCTCATTGAAGTTTTGGCTGTGCTCTATCAGACAGAGCAGCATGACATCAACGCAACCAGAACTCACAAGTTGAAGGTCCCTTNATCAGACAGAGCAGCATGACATCAACGCAACCAGAACTCACAAGTTGAAGGTCCCTTGGGCAATATCTTGCATCAACGTCGAGCTCGCCCCCCTACGCGACTCAGCATCCTCCCATCGACGCAAGTTGGCAG
>WJSG01022545.1:0-11056 GCA_016618145.1 Sanghuangporus lonicericola
GCGAGGGCCCGGTCAGGACGGCGGCGGCGCAGCTGCTCGGACACTGGGTCGACGTCGTCCGCAACGACGGGTCCAAGAAGGAAGACAGGGACGCCAAAGGCAACGTCAAGAAGGAAGTCAGCGAGGAGACGATCGAAGACTTGGTTGCTTTCCTTGGGCTGTTCGACCTCACGGAGGGGAAGGTCGCGGAGGACGCGCTGAGCAGCGTTTTCGACACTCGGATCGACATCTTTGAGCACCTCGAGTTCCCGGAGGAGTACTGGGGGGAGCTCACGCCTGAGCGCGCGTTCCTTGGCCGAGTGTTCATCGACAAGTGTGTGGCGAAGAACCGCAACACAGATCCGTACCTTCCTGTGACAACGGCGATGGCATTCCGGATTCAGGATGCGTATAACGCGCTCGTTCATCACATCCACGACGACGAGGCGCTGCTCCAGGACCCCGACGCAGACGAGGACGAGGAGGCCCGCGCGGCGCGTGAAGAGGCGCGGCTAGACCTCGAGCTCCGGATCGGCGAACTGCTCAAGCTCGCCGTGAACCTCGATCGTGGCGATGAGATCGGGCGTCGCAAATTGTTCCAGCTCGTTCGCGGGATGCTCGCGCAGGACGTCCTCCCGGAGCATCTCTTGCCAAATGCGCTCGATGTTCTGCGGGTCCTCACTACGGACGAGAAGGACTTGATCCGTGTCGTCGTCGAGATTGTGCACGAGCTTCGCGACCCTGGCGATGAGGAGAGCGAGGAGAAGGGTGACGCCACTGTAGACCCAGACGAGAGCATGACTGAGTTTGGAAGCCCGAGGAAGCAGAACCCACGCATCCCGCAGCCCCAAAAGCCTGTGACCGAGATGACACCGGAGGAGAAAGCACGGGCGGACGCGGTAGACCTGAGGTGTCTCGCATTGTGTATCGGCATGCTTGAACGCGTCAACAGCGTGAGTTTAGAACGGACTCTGGGCATGTATGGATGACTGATCGCTGGCAATGACAGTCTTTCGAGGATAACATAACTCTGGAGGGCGTACTCCAGGAGCTGATCGTCCCTGCGGTCAAGCGGCGGGAGATGGCTCTCCGGGAAAAGGGCTTGATCAGCCTGGGACTCTGCTGTCTCATCGCGCGGGTGCGTTCGTTTCCGTCTTCGCAATGACACCGGACTAACGGCTCCTTAGCGCATGGCTCTGAGCTCGTTCCAACTATTCCTCAGCCAAGTCTCCACCGCCCCCGAGGTCCTCAAGGTCCGCGTCCTGCAGATCATCTTCGACATCCTGATGGTGCACGAGGGCGTGTTCTTGGGGCCGGACAACCCCAACGGCGAGAAAATCATCGAGTTCCTTCTCCAGCTGCTCGATAGCGACGAGAGCGAGCGCGTGCAGGCGCTGCTGTGCGTCGGGATCGCGAAGCTCATGCTCGCGGGTATGGTCGCGGACGAGCGTGTGCTGACGACGCTCGTGCTGGCGTATGTCTCGCCTGACACTGCAAATAACCAGGAGTTGCGCCAGTGCCTGTCGTACTTCCTTCCGGTGTACTCTTACTCGTCGGCTGCGAACCAGGACAGGATGCGCAGGGTAAGTTGTTGTCTAATCGACTGGTTTGTCCACGAAGAGCTGACAGTCCTGTGTAGATATTCATTCCGGTATACGACCAACTGACGAAGGCGTACGCGGAGTGGGACGGGGAGGACGACATGGTGGCTCCCGCGCAGATCGTGAACATGTTCGTCAACTGGACCGATCCCCTTCACGCGTCGTATGTCGCCTCTTTTCTGTCATTTGTCCGCTCGTCCTTACTGAAATGTTGGATAGACAAGCTGTGAAGCATCTTCGTAAGAACCCGGAGAAGGATCCTATGCACATCAACCTTGCCCATGACATTCTCAAGGCGCTTTTCAGTGCGGACTACGACAGTAAGACCGCCTGCTTATGATGGTCTTCAACGTTCTCACTACATATGAATTCTACAGAGGAGGAGCGGAAAGTGCTCATCCAGATGCTTGGCAAGCTGACCCTTCCTGAAGAGGTGGACGACGACAAAGTGCGCGTCCTCAAGCTGCTCGTCACCAACCTTCGCACAGTAAGCGCGTTGACTTCTTGCTGGCACATGATGCGTTGCTAACCTGTACGCATGCAGCGCCGGCCACCGCGGGACACGACAGCGAAGAACGCGCTGGCGAAGTTCGACGCTACTATAACGAAGAAGTACGAGAAGCAGTTGGAGAACTTCAGCGATGAGGAGCTGCGGAAGCTAGAAGAGCTCAAGGAGCTGTTCGAGTTCCTTGACGACATCATCCCCCTCGAGGACGACGAGGAGGAGGCCCCGAAGAAGGGCAGGAAGCGGTTAGTCTTTGACCCTTCAACTTGCGATCCTTTCTGATTATACGGTCGTATCAGGCGTTCCATGAGCGTGGCCACGGAAACGACCACCATGAGCGCCGCGACCTCTCTCGACCACAGTCCGCCGCCATCGCCTAGGGGCAAAGGCAAAGCGAAGTGTGTTTTCGTCGCCGATCAGAAAGTCTCGTCGTTACTAACAACTCGCCATAGGCGTCGACGACTCTCGCAATCGGACGACGAGTCCGACGACGACGACAACCGTACTGAGGCGTCGAGGGCATCACCGGCACCCACGCGTGCGATGCCCAGGCGAAATGCGTGAGTGTCGCTCGGTCATCTGCGTGGGGTCACATCGACGCGCGAGATTAACGTTATTTTCCGCAGCGCGGAGAAGGCGAAGAAGGCGACGACGAGGGTCTTCGAGCCCATTGTGATCAGCTCGGATGACGAAGATGACGACGAGGATGATGACGACGAAAATAACGAAGCGACCCCGGTCGCGAAGCCACGGGCCAGACGGTATGTTCCAGCCCCCTTGCTGCGTTGCCGTAACGAGCGCAATGTGCACTTCCGTTGAATGGTCTCGCTTACCTCGCTTTGTCCTCGCAGACCGCCGCCGCCGAAGTCGTCCAGGCTGAAGCAGGAAGCGCAGATTGACGAGGACATTGACGACATGCTGGACGACGATGCTGGGAACGTCACCAAGGACAGCATCATGGACTCGTCAGAGGACGAGGAGGAAGATGAAGTCGACGGAATTCTCTGAGTCTGAGTCTTGGCTGCGGTCGTTCATGGTTCGCGCAACAGTGCAAGGTTACCCTGATCTATCGTTTATCTTATCCGCATGCTATTATGTTGTACTGTAGATGATTCCCAGGTCCCCAAGTCGATTTGTACCCAAATTTCAGATTCCACTGCTACAGTAGGCTCTGTGCCACGCGGGTTTACACAACGTTCACGACAATGCCGTTCGTCTGGAGGTTCGCCTGTGCGATGGCCTATGGGAGAAAAGACGTACAAGTGAGTACCGCAACATCTCGACAGGCTGGATGACTGGGCCACTCACCCCGATCATCTGCAGGTGCGTGAGGCTGAGGATGCTGGCGCCAGTCGGGGCGGACTGCGGCACCTGCACCGTGAAGGTCTGGTGATGGTTCGTCGGCGCACTCGGGTCGGACTGCGGCTTGAACTCGCCCTTGAAGAGGATGGTGCCCACGCCCGGGTCGCCCGGGGTTCCGCAGGGCCCCGTCAGGCAGGGGCTTAGTCCGAGGACGACGGCGACTTGGACTTGGCTAGTGGCGGAGTTCTATGGTCACGGTCAGTATCGCTGCACCTGTGGAGTACAGCCTAAGTATGGTGCGTACAGCTTGGTGGACGTCCACTACGAGGGTGCTGCCCGCGGTGATGTCGCTGCCATTGACGGGCGAAACGATAGCTGCTTGCTGAGCGAGAGCGGAGAGCGCGAGGGATGCGAGAACGAAGAAGGTCTTCATGGGTGCTGCGTGTTGAACGTCTGTGAACGTCTTCGATGTTTTGGTTGCGCCCTGCCTCTCCCAGTTGTGCGCCTTATAACCTCTGATCCATCCTGCGTCGGGCTCTGCACACCGTGTCTCGGTCATGTTGTCCGCTCCCGATGTCGGGTAGAAAACACTACGACGCTCACACGTCGGGCGGCGCTAACGCGAATCTTCCGACTTCAACGCTCCGGCCACATCACCCAATGGATGAAACACGGCGGCGTATACTCTGTGCGAGTCCGAGGTTGTCGTGCACCCTGTCACAAGCCCCACTCATTTCTACCAGACATATCTTTTGAGGCTGTGCGTGGCTCGAGGCGAGCTGATGTGCGCCAGGAATACGTCGTATAACATCCTTGTGTTCTCCAAGTTGCAAGACGCATGTCGAACAGTGAGGTCAAGATGCCTACAGAATGACACTATCCTGTGGACGTACGGCCAAGCAGCGTCGATATACGACATATTCCTGGAGGGGAGGGACGAGTTTTCGCTGCTCGGCAACAGATCAGTTCGCCTCGAGCCCGCGGGCACAGCCCCACAAAATATGTCCGTTGAAAATGAGTGGGGCTATGTACTGTGAGCGCGAGTGTCTGCTTCCGAGGTCAGCGGAGGTATGTGGCAGGCCGCAGCGGCATTGTCGACGCCGATCGCACAATGTACCAGGATGTACCCTGGATGCATCTTACGCTGTTGTAGTTTACCGATGCAAACGACTGGTCCACTGGACAATTACCCCACATCTTCCGGGCTCTCCTCAGGCCATCGCAAGAACCGTTCGTTTTCCGGTCGGGGAGCCTCAGCTGTACTGCCGGCTAGGCACTGGGGGGCGGAGGCGTTCATGCGCGTTCGGATCGCGTGGTGCGCGATAGGCGATGTCAAACTCGTACTGATCGCTTGCTACATACCTTCTTATGTACTTACTGTACTTACTTAGCGGTCGCGTTTCGGCGGTCTGTGCTTGATTACTGTAGAGCCTCGATAGCAGTTTAGCACGCCATCGACTCGAGCTGGGACAGGCTGGGACCCCACTGAGAGCTGAAGCTGACGTTGACTTTACCGCTGCGAGGGCGACACATAATTCATAATTGCCTGCAGGGTCGGACGTCGCCGCCACCGTCCAACTTGAGCTGGGCAGGCGATCCAAGGGAGTCCCAGGCATTGGGAGCCATCAGCGTTCATTTCTTCTCGTCCAATCTGATTGGCAGGACATTGTCATTGGTAGCGCTTTCGCTGCAGGCACTGGTAGTCTGGACGAACCGAACTGCTCGTGTGACCTACAAAAGCTGCTCTCCTATTGGCTTGAGGTCCACAAAGCCGTCCTCGGGTCCTCTGTACGCCAGCCGAGCGCGCACAAACGTCCTGCGCACAACGCCGCTCAATGACAGTCCCTCGTATGGGCTTAGCTTGTTCTTGAAATTGAGCGACTCCTTCGTGACCTGAAACGCGATCGCCATGAGCGTCTGCAGATAGACATGATAGATATTGCGTTGGGCATATCCGCCTACCGTGGTCTGTGCATCGGGGTCCCAGACGATCAGGTCTGCGTCGTACCCCACTTTGAGCTGGCCCTTCCGATCTGAGAGGCCTGCGTGCTTCGCGGTCTGCACGGACAGCCAATCCACGATCCTGTCAATGCCGACGCCGCGCTTGCGCCCCTCCGTCCACAGAAGGCTCAATCCCAGACCGAGGGTGCTGATGCCACCCCACGCGCCCATGATGTCACCCTCTTCCATTTTCTTGAGCGAGGCGACGCACGGGCTGTGGTCGCTGACGACACAGTCGATGGTCCCGTCGAGGAGCGCCTCCCACAACGCCTCCCTGTTCGCCTCCTCGCGGACCGGGGGACAGCACTTGAATTCGGGGCGGCCGTGCGGGATGTGTTGCGCTGAGAGAGTGAGGTAGTGGAAGCACGTTTCGACCGTCAGAGGTAGACCCGACTGCTTCGCCGCCCTGATCAGCGGGAGTGCGGCGGCGGCGGAGAGGTGGACGATGTGCAGCCGGAGGCTGGGGAACTCCCGGTGAAGGGCCGTGATGAGTGCAATAGCGTCCACCTCGAGTTGCTGCGGCCTTGAAGCGAGGAATGTCGAATATAGCGTGGGGTCCGCGGCGTCGGCCGACGCCGTAGTCTCTGGTGACTTGTCTAGTTCAGCATGAAAGCAAAGCACCGTGGGGCTGTCCTGCCAGTGATAATCTTATCTCAATATCAGGATACTCCTTGCAAAAAGGGACATCACGCCCACCTTCAATTCATGCATTGCTTGGCGAAGGTCCGTCTCGTTCACACAGGGGAATTCCTGCGGCAGTGCTAGTCAGGATACAGTGACCACACTGGCCTTGCGTGCACGAGCGCCACGAGATACTCACGTCGACGCCACTCTCTATCAGGAAGCACTTGAACCCCCGCACGCCCGCATTCACCAACGGCTTTAGATGAGCCTGTGCATGCGATCAGTTCCGTTCCGTGGCAAACGGGAGTTACACGAATTACCTGGTTCCCCGGAATGACGCCACCCCAGAAGGCGACGTCTGTCCAGCACTGCCCGCGGGCAGCTTCGAGCTTCGCCTCAAGATTTGTCACGGACGTCGTCGGCGGAATGGAGTTGAGCGGCATGTCGACGACGGTTGTCACTCCCCCAGACGCCGCCGCACGCGTGCCAGTCCAGAAGCCTTCCCAATCTGTGCGCCCAGGTTCGTTTAGGTGGACATGTGCACTGGAATCCGGGAAGAAGAGCGATTAGTGACATAGCGAGGTGCGGCAATCCAGTTAGCGGACGTACTCGACTATTCCGGGAAGGATGTGGAGGTCCCCTGCATCTGTCCAGTCGGCGTCGCTCACGTCTGAAAAGTCTGCCCGAGAACTGGTTCGGTCAAGTACGTCGATGATCTTGCCCGTGTCGACGTCTGCGATCACGGTGGCTGCTCGGGGAGGCTGTCCGTCGCCCAGGACGACGTGGCGGCCTGTGAAGACTGCGTGTCTGGTTGGCATTATGTTCTGGATGGTTAGTTGCGCAGTGCTAGTCTTCACTAGAAGGACGACGATGGAGGTGGACAACTGCTCAGACTGCTATCAAGATACGCTCTTCGGTGGTATTTGCCGCATTAGGCAGTTGACGTGGTTCGCCAGACCACGTGGATCATATTTGTGTCAAAAGGGAATATTCTCATGTCAGTGATGAATGGATGGCGGCGTTATAACCTCAACGGCGGTTAGAGACACCCCGTCCACATCTGGGAAGGAGACAGCGGTTGGTGGAACACGCATTAATTCCTCAGAGAGGATTTCTCCCGCTAAGCCCCGAATAGGGCAAGGACAAGTGCTCGAGCACAGCTTCTAAGTCCGAAATATACCTTGCCGTGCATCAGCCGGTGATCTGCCTGTGCAGTGCTGTGGTCTCTTGCACTCCACCAACTCTGCGGTCTCTGCTCGCGCTCGAACGTACGCCAGGCTAGGCATGCTGCAGAACTTCGTACGCCCCAGGACTGCCCGGACATGCTCGACGACGCCTGACAAGACGTTGGCGGTGCGAAATTGCTTGGGAAAATGATGCGTACCGCTCGCTTGGGCCCCCGCGCTCCTCAATGCATCAAGCGGGCGAATTCCAGCCCTCCTCCCATGGTTCAGCGACGGCGTCCGCGCCTTCTTCCCCAACCTCCACGGCCTTCACGACCTCTAGCCCCCGCTGCGCCATGTCCAGAGAGATGTCTGCACCCCCACAACCCCCGCTAGACATCCCGGCGCCATATACGGGTCCCCCACGCATCCTCGCTTGCTCGGAATGTCATACGAGAATCGCACACACGTCCGGCTTGATCTCGACAGTGAGTTTCTCGTTTCGGTCTATGTTTATCCAAACGCGCCTTTGCAACCCTTGCGACCCCGGACCTCATGTATTGACGTTTGCGCGTCCGACATTCCAGGCATTCCGCGGGCACTCAGGGAAGGCTGCTATGTTCACCGAAACGTGAGTATCTACCCTCCATCTCACCCATCCGTCACCGGTCTCAATAGCTGCAACCGGTACCGCAAATGTCTATCCCGTTGCTATGTCCATGCCTACACCCTCCCATGCACACGGCGCCATCCAATTCACTTCCGTGTTCCGCAACCCCGCAATTCCGTAACCTCTGCAAAACACCATACCATGACGCACGGACAACAGCCGGAATATCGCTCTCGACCCGCCCTCGATCCTGCTTATGGACTCGGGCACGTACACGATCCAGGAGTTCATCTGCAAGACGTGCGAGGCGTACCTCGGGTGGCGGTTCGTGCGCGCGCACGACGGCCCGGAGCGCTGGAAGGAGGGCCACTTCATCCTCGAGCTCGACTTCGTGCAGGAGCAGGGCGACACGCACGAGGACGACGGCGACAACTACGACCGCGACCAGGATGACGACCACGACGTGCTGCAGAGCCGCGCCGCGCAGGAGATCGCCGAGCTGCTCGTGCCCCCGCTGTCGGCGGACCCGAAACCGCCGAAGGGCGTGAAGCAGGGCCGGCGCAGTGTCATGCTCCTGCCGAAGAAGCAGAAGCCACGGAGGTTAGCAGAGGTGGATGACTTCGACGACGGGCCGTTCTGGAAGCCGAGGTGAGGGTCTGGCTGCGTAGGCGGGGGGAGGATTTGGGGACTCGGGGTGGGAGGACGAGGAGATGCGCAGGCCCTGAGCGGAGCGACTTTGGCGGAGCTTCGAGTCTAGAGGTGCGCTGTACATGCTCATGCTCGGTGTTGGATACCGATTCGTGCTGGACGCTGCTATCTTACTGCTATCCACGTATTTTGTATATCGCTTAATTGCTGCATCCGTTGTATTCAATGATGTATGTAGACTGCTTCGAGTTCTCTGCGCGTACCGCATCGGTCCGCCATTTCGCATACATTCCTCATGAAACACGATCGTTGGGGTATATGATCTCACCCCGGTGTAGCGATGTCACTTGGGCTCGAAGTTTTGACTTGGAGTCGAAGTTTTAAAGTCTTGCTCGTTCGAAGTCCCGGTCCGGCGATTTGCGTGGTCATTTGACGTGGGGACTTAGCCTCGATCACCCACAAACGCTGAAACGTTGAACGTTGACGGGCTTTCCACTTTGAGCTAGATTTATGCATGCTCCGGATTTGCGCCTGATCACGACAGTCATCGCAGTCGCTACGGACCAGATTGCCTGCACTGGCATGACTGAGCGCGACGAACGATTGGTCGATCACATACATGATACTGCACTTGCACCACAGGGCGCGTCCTCAGTTACAGTACTGACCAGCAATTATTGTTGCCAAGCATCCGCGGTGTACTAGTACATGTAACCGCTAGCAAGCTGTGTACACCGACGTCGGCCTCTGGGGACTCCCGTTGACAACGACAGCAGCAGCGAAGTGAACACCGGACCCGAGTCTACCCGAGCACGCGCTGCGATGCAGTATGTAGGGCTCATTGACACATACCTGCAGTACGCGGTCTCGCTGCTCCGCGACGCCGCGATATGTCTGTGAGAGCCTGGGGAGGCGGCCGCCAAAGGGACGATCAGGGCGTTCCTGTCAGTGGTGTCAGTCCGCTCAGGGCCAGCGGCACGTCTGGAGGCTGGAGGAGGCACGGGCCTCGGGCCACCGGCCACGGGCTGCGCTACTGGCGACCTGTCGTGCTGTTACTTGGGCGGACGCCACGCGATGCGAATCCCTTGCCCACTCGAGGACCGCGACGATTCCAGTGTGGGTGCGCACGGGAACCCGGGCGGGAGCGTATGACGCTATGTCGCATACGGTACAGCACGTATACGTAGTCCTGGGGCAGTGGGGCGATTTGCATCCGACGATACGCGCGCTCCGGGTCCTGCAACATGGCCATTGGCACTGGCACGCGTACGGGGGGGTTGTGGGTGCGCACGGGAATGATCAGCCTGGTGGGCATGCGAGCGACGCTATGTCGTACCTGCTGGAAGGCTAAGAGATAGCCGTGGCGTGTTATGTATGTTGCGAACGCCAGCTTCTGCAGCCTGCAGCCTGCCGTGCAACTTTGAATTCTCCCGCCGGCCCGCCCAATATGCGGCGGGCATCATGGAGACTTGAAGATTTGTGGAAGTTCCGAATTCGTCGACGAGGGAGGCGGCGTGCAGCCTCGTGGAGCGAGTGGCCCGCCAAACTCGCGCGGGGAACGTTGTGCACCGAGAGCCGGGCAGTCGGGTCAGGACTCGAGCTGGACAATGAGACAACGGGCGCAAGGTCGAACACAACAGATTTCCAGGGTTCCTTGGAGAGCTAGCATGACGCGCATCCGGGCATCAGTGTAAGACTAGGTCGAGGGTTGCAGCCTTTGTTAACCCCATTGCGTATCGAGCACGAGATAGCGACTAGTGCTAGGCGGAGACAAGGCAAGATCTAGACATCGCCCAAAGGCCGGTGCTGCGACATCAGCGTGCTAGCGGAAAGCAACCAGGGTGTTGTTAGAAGTCTGTTATGGTTGGAACTAACGTCATAAGCGGGTAGGAAGTTAGTGTTACGTAAGCGTCCCCGGCGCGTTGTGACGCGTCTCGTCACCGTCTGAACCTCTGCCACCCGCGGGCTCCCCGATGCTGGCGACGCAGACAATGGCAGACCCCCATGCGACAACAACCGCGGCGGCGCAGGCTCTTGTGACGCCCCCCGAGCTCGAGCAGACCCTCACGCTTCTCACATCGCACCGATCGGTCCTCGGATACATGCTGCTCTCAAGAGGCCAGCCTGTGACAATCATCCGGCATTCTGGCGTCGTCTTCGAGGGCGAGCAGGGCAAGAAGTACGCGAGCGCAATTGCGAGGATAGTGCACAGCGTGCAGACGGGCCTGGAGGAAGTCAGCGGAGGGCACGGTGACGGGGTAAGTCGCAGTCCGGCGTTCGTCTTGCTTCGTCTTCGCTCCCCTTTGCGCTTTCCGTACGGACGCGAAGTTTGACGTTTGTCCTTGTGAACTCTATGCAGGACGACCTCCGGTTTATGAGGATACGNCGCGAAGTTTGACGTTTGTCCTTGTGAACTCTATGCAGGACGACCTCCGGTTTATGAGGATACGAACAAAGCGACATGAAATTATGATCTCTCCAGGTGCGTGACGCGAAACTCATCATGACGCGTGTCCGTGACCCTGCGCACGACGACTGTGTCGGCTGGTTATTGACGAGCGCGCCTTGCATTGTCTTCGCAGACGAACGCTATCTGCTCGCCGTGCTGCACGACCCGGCGACG
>WJSG01022550.1:0-12502 GCA_016618145.1 Sanghuangporus lonicericola
TGCTGACGAACCAGAACCCGAACTCCCAGGTCAGGTTCTCAATGACGTAGCTGCAGACCAGCGGTGCTCTTGGAACGAACAGTGAGCTGCGCATCCCCCTTCGTTATGGAAGGGCTCACAAGGTCACTCCAGCCATGAGAGAGAAGTTCCATATCACGGAGCGTGACCCTCGCTCATGGACGCTGTACAGTGTCGGTGAAGAGAGGTTTCGAGGTACAAGAGACGAGGCGTGCTTACTAGTACATCTGCTCCATGGTCGATGGGACGAGACTACGTGAGCGTCAGCCTTCACGAGGAGAAAGTGATAGATGTCTGCGACGCACGCTTGTCCCGCTGACATGCCGCAGCCTTGGAAGAAACGCGATGCCCGGATCGATGCCAGATTCGGGCTCAAGGCACACCATATGCACGAGATGAACATCTGCACAATGTCATCAACAGGAAATCAGTATCCCGGATAGACCGTCACTTAACCCTCACTCACCAGAAGCGACGAAGCCAAATATACGATACGATGCCCAAACTTTACAGCCAACACATTCTGTAAAATCCTGTGTTGATCGATCAGCAACGGCAATGACCCGGTTGAAGCTTGAGACGGACATGCCGATACCGAGCCCCAAGAGTAAGATCCCGAATGACGACGTGACATCGTCGACCGAGACGTTGAATTGCTTCGAGAGCAGCACGTACCCCGCGCTCACAAGCGGGGACAGCGCACCGGTGAGGCTGGTACCGAAGGATCTGGCAACGGAACGTTTTAGCCAATCATTCCGCAAAGACGTACATAGGGATTCTCACAACGTCCAGAAGCATGCGTCTTTCTTCCAGGATGGCCAATTCAATCTATTTGTCGCTTTCAGACGGCAGCGTCGCACATCAAGTCAGCGAAAATGGACGTACGGGTCTCGCGGGTCATCGGACGGCTGCGGGATGAGGATTATGTGTGCGTATCTTCCGGTGCCCCGTTTCAGATCTCTTGCCAGGTCGATGTCGACCTCCTGTCCCCGAACGACTCCGTGGTCGGACAGCAGTCCAGTCCCAGGAACGTTCTCCAGGTGGTGGTCCTCTGCGATACCGTCAACGTACCGCGCTAGCAACCACTCATCATATGACACTCACCAAGTATTCCGAAGATCATGGTCTACCGGGGGATCTGCTAAGACTCCGGAAGAAATTGGGGCGGAGACGCGAGGATGGCGCCCTTTATACAGTCGGACGGGACTCCACGTCTCACGCATCGCGCATTCGCTTGGCTACTTCTAGATGACCCATGGGACTTGTGGTCCGAGACGGTTGCGGAGTGGCAGGACTGTTATGTACAGTCGAATGCCCACGTTCGCCCCTTGCTCCCAAGAACACCGATCATGGGAGGGGTCGACGGAAAAGAAAGAGCGTGTCCAGGAACAACGGATGGGAAGATGTCCAGCTCCTGTCGCCCCGCACATATAGCTTACGTCGGAGGTAGTAGAACGGAGGGTATGCCACAGTTTCGGGCACAGGTCGCACGTCTATGTAGCACTTGCTGTAGTGTTGTAGAGCAGCCAGTATATACTATGCAGGGCAGTCAACATGAGAAGCAGTAGTCATATCCGACTACTCACTTGCAGGACGCCCCTGAATCAGCAGCAGTGCTAGATAATGGCAGGGCCATATGAAGACCAGCGATGCCGTCCAAACTGCGCGTTGTCGTCCAGTGTCATCCTCGGCCTCTTCGTATACATCGGAGATCTAGAAAGTCGGATCTTGGGACCATCAGCACCGAATACGAGTGTGATCCGGACGACGGAGTCGATGCATCCTGACTACTTGCTGAGGCATGCCACGGTGCGTCCCATCGAGGATCAGCAACACTGATATTCCAATGAAAGGACCGCTACCTTCGCCGTGCGGTACCGAATGCGATTGAAACGGCTGCAGCCTCGTCAGTCGGTCACTGATGCTGCTGATGCATGAGATGTTTGCGTCAACTTGAAGTGACAAGGTACAGACGTACCGAGAAACTGATGCGATCACCATCGCTGTAGCATTATGAGAAACAGAGAACAACTGTGCACTGCGCGGAGTGAGCAACATTTGTCATCGCGAGTCTCTGCTCAGGGGACGCCGGCGTAGGCCGGCATACGCACGGCGAAAAGTCGAGCGCTCGGCGAACCTCAGCGAGGTTGCGTCTGGGTTGTGTCTAAGTACTGCCTTGCGTTGAGTAGTACTGATGATGAATTTGAGTTATGCGTAGACAGGAATAGCTCGAGCCCTCTCCAGTATATAAGACAAGGTGTGTATCCTGGACAGTCCAAGTCAGCCCAACACGTCCCGCACACTACTCAAACAACGCTCACCACTCGACCTCCTCATCCGCACGATTCACCCGCTAAAGATGTCCGATACTATCAACGCTGCTCAAGTCACCTCCTGGGGCTCTCCGCCCGCATACACCGCCGTCCCTGCGCCCCCCGTACCCCTCGCGGAATCGGGCATCGTCCAGATCCGCGTCCTCGCCGTGGGCGTGCACCAGCTCGTCCGCTCCCGCGCCGCCGGGAAGCACTACACGTCCGGGCCACTCCCCCACGTCGTCGGCGTCGACGGCGTGGGACGCACTGTTCCAGACGGCAAGCTCGTCTACTTCATCACCCTCCGGACGGGCGGAGGCTCGTTCGCTGAAGTCGTCGACGTCCCGAAGTCCTACGTTTTCGAACTCCCCGAGGGCGTGAAGCCCGAGGCGGTCGCGGCGATGGTCAACCCGGCCATGTCCAGCTGGATGGCGCTCAAGGCGCGGGTCGACATGACGCAGCTCCCGAAGGAGGGCTGGACCGCGCTCATCGTCGGCGCGACGAGCGCGAGCGGAGTCATCGCAGCGGCCACCGCCCGCAAGCTCGGCGCGACGAAGGTCATCGGTGTCGCGCGCAACGCCGCGAAGCTCGCCGCCGTTCAGGACATCGACGTGCAGGTCGACATCGGGGACCCCGTCACCTCCACGGACTTCTCGCAGCTCGGCGAAGTCGACGTGATCCTCGACTACCTCTACGGCCCGCTCACCACGCACCTGCTGTCCACCCTTCCACGCCAGCGTCGCCCGCTGCAGTACGTCCAGATCGGCACGGTCGCGGGCCCCGACATCGCGCTCCCCGGTGCTGCTCTGAGGAGCAAGAACTTGACCATCCGCGGGGCGGGTCCCGGAGCATGGGGCTTCGACGAGCTCAACGACGAGCTCCCGGAGATGCTGTCTTTCGTGGCAGAGACGGAGCCGCCGAAGTTGAGGGTCGAGAAGCTGAGTGACATCGAGAAGGTGTGGGGAGAGAAGGTGCAGGACGGGGAGAGGCTTGTGTTCACCCTTTGACTCTGAGACGGCGTATAATACCATCGCTTTACAATTCTGTTTATGTACGACGCACCCCAAAGATATCGAGTTCAAGTTGACGATCCTGCCCCGCCGAGCGGCTTGCATATCGATTCTGGTAGATACCTCCGTGGATGAAGGCAATCGTGTTCGGCGTGGAGGCAAGCCCAGGGAGATGTAGGACATGTCGACCCTGTCCGCGGCCAGCATATGGCGCAAAACGTCCGGAAGCGAGCCATGTGTCCCAGGCAGCAGAGTTGCGATGAGGGCGTTGGCAATACGTGGTCCCAGTAAAGGTTGACGACTTGTGTAGAGTACTAGTACTCCCGCGAAGCCGTGTCGAAACTCGAGGTCAGCTTGAGGATGGCGGGGGAGCGGTCGTGGATACATCGAAGCGATGAGGTGTGCTGGCACAAGTCCGAAATACAATCATTCCCGTCCGCGATGCCAACGCGTGCTTTGAGAACACATACAGACCCTCGTCAGACAGAGGAAACACGGGCCAGGAATAGCGAATTGTACGCTATGAGGAAATAGCGTGGTCCGGAAACGCCCAGTAGAGTGCATGGGCGAAGAGGTAGGCCGTGGTGCCAACAGCAGAGTCCATCTGTATGCTTTCATGCCTGTGCCATTCGTAGCGGGGCTGCTGGCGTCGATGCGTCGGCGAACACTATCGCATAATGGATCGCACTGGATTCCTTCCATCGCACAACGCCAGTGGCCGTACCGTATCAGCCCGTGTGTCGTGCGGATATCGGTGGATGTGAAAGGAGGCCCGGGAGGGTAGGAGGTTGGGAAGCAGATTCGTCCATCGTCCACCTACTACGGACGCAATCATGGACTCTTCAGGAGCAGCGTGAGTGGAACCGATGCACACGAGATCTCTCTGGCTGGGTCAACGATAGCATGAGCAACGCAGAGCAGGCACAGGCGAAGTGATAGGTTACTCACCGCGCCGCGTAGACGTGCCAACCCGGACCGGATGACCTCAAGGACGTGCAGAACACTACTCCTTCTCCAAAGGGTTGCCTCCGCCACTCTCTGTCGCAACGACGACCGCGATGTCCATCTCCTCGACCACAACCGCTACAGCCTCTTCCTTCCTCTCCCTCTCACCCTCCCCGCCTCCCGTCCGAGCTTCTAAATCGCTCAGCAGCTCATCGAGGTTATCCATGATCCCGTCCAGCCGCTCCTCCATCCCGTCCGCAATGTCCTCCGCGGCCTCGAGCTTGCGCAGGAGCTCCGCCACATCCTCGCCATCCGCTTCCGGGTCTCCGGAGCCTCCACCTGAGAGAAGCTGGGTGAGGAGCGCGATGTCTGCTTCGAGGGAGCGGGACGTTTGAGAAGGGGAGGCATTGGGTTGAGTGGGTGCATTTGAGGTAGGAGCGGACATGGTGGAAGTCAAGGACAAGTGCTCCGCCGGAAATAGACGCCACCACCCTCGTACTAAGTACTACAGTAGTACTAGTACTACTTGTCGGATCGTGGGTTCTATATTGGACTACATATATGTACGTCTACGCATCGTTCTCTATTACTGCAAGCCGATTACCGGCCACAAGTATACGCAGTCCGTCCACACGACGAGGTATGACTATTACAGTGGTAACACAGTCTCTGAGAATACATGTAGCATCGAGGTTCGAGTTCATACATCTTCTCGGGGCGCCCTTTGGGGCAGCTCCCGTATTAGCTTACAGTAACACTACGCCTCAGGTCGAAGGCGACTGCGCCGTACCTGGGCCGAGCTGATCTAGTCGGTGTCGTAACCCTTGGGGTTCTTCGTCTGCCAGTTCCACAGGTCCCTGCACATCGTCTCGAGGTCCTGCTCCGCCTTGAACCCGAGCTGCTTCTCCGCAAGCGTCGGGTCCGCAGTGAGGTCGGGAACGTCACCCCGCCTGTCGACACATCGTCAGTTCCCGCACCAAGCCAAGGCAGGGAGGGAGAATGCGCACCTGCGGCCGACGATTTCGTACTTGAAGTCGAACCCGGTCGCCTTGCGCATGGCCTCGACGATCTGGAGCACGCTCATGCCCTTCCCGCGGCCGAGGTTGTACGCCTTGTAGCGCGCGTCCGTCGGGCAGTCGTCGAAGACCTTCGAGTTGGGCCCGAGCGCGTCGAGCGCGAGCAGGTGGCCCTTGGCGAGGTCGAGGACGTGCAGGTAGTCACGCACGCATGTGCCGTCGCTGGAGATGAAGCCGTGAGTGTATGCGCACTGGGAGAGGGTCGGGCGGGACGCACGGAGTGGGGTAGTCGTTGCCGAACACCTTTAGCTCGTTCGGTTGACGGCCGACGGCAATGGCGGCGAGGAGGGGGAAGAGGTTTCCGGGGCGGCCGATGGGAGCCTCACCGATGAGGCCAGACGGGTGCGCACCGGCGGGGCTTTAGACATCGGACATTAGCATGACGGGCACAGCATGTGGGCATGGCAGACATACTTGAAGTAACGTAATGACAAGCCGCGGAAGCGTTGCGGTTCAGCTGTGGCGGGGATGTCATGTCAAGATCCAGCACGCTGGGAGGAGTGAGGGGGAGCAAACGTACCGGCGCAGAGGTCTGAGATGATCGTCTCGCACATGACCTTGGTCTTTCCGTACGGACTGTGTGCTTCCAGACGGGTCGTCTCGGGGATGGGGATGACCGGGGGCGTGCCGTAGACGGTCGCACTGGAGGAGTAGACGACACGCGTGCAGTCGAATTCGGACGCGACCTGGAGGAGGTAAACCGTCGCGGCGACGTTGTTTTCGTAGTAGGTCAAGGGGATCTCCGTGGATTCGCCCACGGCCTTGTAAGCCTAGATGCACGTCCGTCCCTTGAGCGACCGCGCACGAGGAGGGAGAAAGATGAGCACGTACCGCAATGTGGACGACGCCCCAGATGCCACCCTTGCCATACTTCTCAAACACCTTGCGGATCTGGTCCTTCTGAGTGAGGTCGGCCGTGAAGGCGTCGATCTCCGCGCTGTCCTTGTCCTGTTCTGACGCATCTTTGGGCAGAGCGTCGCGCGCGATCTGAGCGACACGCTCGAGGGCCTTCGGACTCGAGTTGTGGTGGTTGTCGACCGAGATGACTTTGTATCTGCGTGTCTGCTGGAGCGCGAAGATGACGTGCGAGCCTGGGGATGCAGATGTCCGAGTAGAGGCCGGGAGAGGTACGCGATTGGCCGCGTGAGGGTGCGAGATCCGCGACAAGGCGATCGAGAAGATGCGACAAGTTCTGGTCAGACACGGTGCCGGCTGTAGGCAATAAGTAGGAACGCGTGCGTACCGATGTAACCTGCGCCGCCGGTGACGAGGACACGCTGTATAGCTCATGGGTCAGGACGGGGACGCCGCGCGAGTACAGTGCGTGCAAGACCGACTTTGAGAGGCTCAGACATAGCTATTCTGTAGTGGTAGGAGGGTTGTGAGGCGGCGAGAGGCAGTTGGAGGAAAGCCAGACCCCGCGCGGGGAGGCCGCTATTTATCGATTTGGGCGACTCGGCCCGATTCTCAGATCGCGCATAGAGATCTCGCTTTTCACTGATCGCGGTCACTCTCACCTCCACCTGTCCCGAGTTCTACTGCAGTCGATTCCAGCTCGGTTCTGGGCGCGTGCACAACTAGCTAATCTACGGCACACCTAGAAGGTCTCGGCGACTTATGCTGCTAGTCGGATTTCTGCAGCACTAGGACTGTTGGACGAGGCCCAACTCGCCCCGGACTGCGGCCAATGTCGTCATGGCCGGTCCACCGCAACACCCAGGGCCACATGGAACAGGTTCCTATTTGACCTATCAGCGCGCGACATCCCCTAGGCCTGCTACTGCCGCAACCCCGCCGATGAGCAGAAGGGCCCATCAGCAGATGAGTCGATGAGCCTCACCACTGAGCAGTAAGCAGTGATCTTGAGCTTGGCGGGTTGGACGCAGTCTCGCTCAGCTCTGGAGAATTCGTATGTAAATAATACGAGCATCAGCCATATAGGCCGGCAATCATGGGGGTCTGCCAGGCTGCCAATGGGAAGTGCAGAGGCCGCTAAGAGCCAGCGGAGGGGGTCGTAACTCGTTGTAGAAATGCGTCCGTCGGGTGATGTGATTGTTGTCCTACAATTTGGTGGGGCAGTCGTTAGGACAAGTGTGTACGCTGCCTCGATGTCCGGAAGGATGCAGGCTGGGGTTATGAGCACGCCGAGGCGTTTCGTTGCATAACGCCTCTGCGACAGAAGACGAACAACTTACCCCACGGCGCGCGGTACCCACCCGCTACGCCGCCAGGTTATCGCTCCTCCATCTTCACATCACCTTCCCCATCCTTCTGCCCATTCGCACCGTCCCCATTCGCAGCCCCCTCCGGCTTGGCAAACGTGGAGTTCGCACCATCGAGAGAAACAGCGGTTGGGACCTGGAGATCTGCGCCTGCAGCCGGAGCCGCAGGGCTCGCGGATGCCTGTGCGGCCGCCTCCGCGGCGGCCCTCTCCTTCTCCTTCTCGATCTCCTGCGCGAGCGCAAGGACGTCCCCCGTGCCGATCTTCCCGAAGTGTTGCAAATACTGGTCCCGGGCCATCCGGAGCGCAAGCCAGGCCCACCGGTGCTTGTTCTGCGATCATCGTACGCGCGTCAGTGAACTGTGAGCAGAGTGCGTACGAACGCTGACGAGATATCCGTACCTCCTCGTACTTCATGATCTGCTCGTCTGGGGGCAGCACGATGGGTGCCGCTTCTGGGGCAGGTGCAGGTGGTGTAGCAGTGGCTGGAGCTGCCGGCGGTGGATTGGGCGTAGAGACACGAGCAGGTGACGCTGCTGCACTCTCACCGGGTACGGGTGTCGTTCCAGGCTTTGCGGGCAACGACGGGTGAAGCGGGGTCGGTGTGCCCGGCGCTTTGAGGCCGTCCTGTGATGAAGCAGACGTAGAGCTGGGCACCGCGGGTGGTGCCGCGCTGGCTGGAGCAGTGTTCGCTACGGCGGGGAGGCCAGGGCCAGTTGCCCCCTCCTTGAGCGCGGCAGCCTTTGCGCGGGCCTGGGCTATGCGTTCGGCCTGCTTCATGAGCATCTTCCTCCGCATCTCGATGCGCGCGTCTTCCTGCTTGATCTTTCGCACGAAGTCCTTGACATCTCCAGGCCTATCATGCACACAAGTCAGTGTGTGGTCACGTATGGCGAACTACAGGCATGACTTACTGGAAGGGATGCTCCAGGTCGCGCAAGTCCCGGTAGCCCATCTCCCAGATCTCCGTCAACGGTGCGCTGCCGTACCGGTGCGGCCACGGCTCGGGGTCCATTCGCATCTTCTTTCGGACCTCCTCTGTCGCTGCCTCTAACCCCACCTTGCGCTTCTCGCCGTTCACCTCGATCTCTTCGCTCCACGGCTCGCGGTCGAACGGTGTGCACATATCATTCTTCCAGCGGACCCAGTTCTTCTCGCGCTCCAGGATGACCTGCACCGTCTCGGCGAACGCCCGTCCGTTCGGGGCGGTTTGGCGCAGCTCCTCCGTCGCGCGGGTGATCGTCTCCTGGACCCACTGGGCGTCTTCGGCGTCGAGGGTGAAGTCGATCTGCAATGAACGGTTGCGTGGCGTTGACCATGTGGCCTTGGCGGCCTTCGTGAACGTGAGCAAATGGTGAAGAAGGATGAGCAGTTGGAACAAGAATTGTCGTCTGAAGTGTGTGTCCGCGATCTGAGGGAGCATTAGTGACTTGCGCGCGTGGTTTGCGGATCGTGTACCTCGAGATCTAGCAGCTCAGGACTGGTAAGATACTTCGCGAAGTAGTACTCGCTATTTGCTGCGTTCTCCGCTGGACCTGCTTCGCGCTTTCGTTTCAAGGGGCCTGACGAGCCGGTAGCGTAGTTCGACTTGCTGCCCATGAGTGCGCGGTCCTTCGCGGTGGCTTCCTTGATGACAGGCAAGACCTTAGCCACCGCGTCCTTGAACTCGGTAAAGGTTCGCGGTTCTGCAAAGAGTGAAGGACGCGAGAAGGGGAGCTGGAGTGACCAGAAGGTGTAGTAGAAATCTGCGCGGGCTCAGTAAAGAACAGGGGAAACGACAGGCGACGCACGTACCCTCCTTCTCCTTGCGCTGCTTCTCCGCTGCGGCGTTTGCAGCGTCCTCTTCCTTCATCTCGTCCGTCACCTCGTCCTTAACCTCATCCACATCCATCTTGTCCTTCTCCTCCTCAGTCTTCTCCGGCACCGTCTCCTGTTCCGCGGGCTTCGCCACCGGCCCATTCCACATAGGCCCGTACTCGCCCCTCAAGTTCACTCCGCTCCGCTCTCCAAGCGGGAAGACGCGACTAAGGAACGTGAGGATGCGCCCGCAGAACATCGTCGTCGCGCCCGTGTTCGAGAGCCGCCGGAGGAGATCGTTGAGCGTGCGGAGGAGGACCAGGGCCTTCCCCTTCTGCGGGACCATGCCCTCAGTGAGGCGGTCGGCCCGCGCCTCGATCCAGGAGAAGATGTGCGAGCAGGAGGAGATGGTCTGTGTCTCGAGGAGGTCTTGCAGGACGGTGACAGGGAAGGCCTGATCGCATGCGTCTGGAGGTGGTCCAGCAGTGAGACGAGGGGTCCAGAGTAGACATACGCCAGAGAGACTGACCGTGCTCGGTGAATGTGAGGATAATGTCGAGCATGTCGCTCAGCTGTTCGTAGTAGTTCGTGTGCGGGTCCTTGAGGGCCTTGCCCTCCGTCGCCTGGAACATGTTCAGTCCGTCCCCAGTGCTACGCAGATGAATGGACTCACAGCCAAGGCAAAGACCTCCTTCCTCAGCGCGTACTCCCATCTGTTCTTCCAGCTCTCCGGGTTCGCGTTAGCCTGCGTCTGCGACAGTGTACGTTCCACGAGCGCGTCGAGAGACTGTTTCTCGATCGGACGTGGGGGTAGCGTTGCGAGCAAGGACTTCAGGCTGTCTTCAATAGCTTGCATGTTGGGTGAGCATAGAGTTCCACCGACTGGTTACGCGGACAGGAGGACGAGGCTTCAGAGGAAGGTGGTCGACGAAGAGGGTGTGGAACAAGAGTCGTCTCCGCCACACGTGGTTGTGAGCGGGAGGCGCTCGCTGGTCGCGCTCGTCCAAGCTCGTTCTCTGTCCTCCACCAGCATCTTGCCCATCCTGCCTCTCACGCTTGTCTGAAGATTCTCTGTCGCTGCAGGCTCTGATAAACCAAAGGACACGCTTGCTGTATCTTGTGATTGCAGAGAAGGCGAGGTGCCTATCACATAAAGTTGGTCGGTATGTAAAGCCGGGTGGACGAGACAGGATCATGAAGACAGGATCATGAACTAGAACAAGAATTCGATATCTTTGGGAACACGGTGCGTTGTAGAGTACATATACAGAGCTGGTAGTATGATCGTCTCAAACCGTAAACACAAGCCTCTCCCCGTCCTGCACCTTCTCTCCCCACACCTTCTCGATGTCACTCAGCTTCTCGACCCTCAACTTCGGCGGCTCCGTCTCTGCGACGAAAGACAGCATCTCCGGAAGCTCGCTGTTGAGCTCGTCGAAGCCCCATGCTCCGGGGCCAGCCCCGCGGATGGTCAAGTTCTTGCTCCTCAGAGCTGCACCTGGGAGCGCGATGTCGGGGCCGGCGACCGTGCCGATCTGGACGTACTGCAGCGGGCGACGCTGGCGAGGAAGGGTGGACAGCAGGTGCGTGGTGAGCGGGCCGTAGAGGTAGTCGAGGATCACGTCGACTTCGCCGAGCTGCGAGAAGTCCGTGGAGGTGACGGGGTCCCCGATGACGACCTGGACGTCGATGTTCGGGACGGCGGCGAGCTTCGCGGCGTTGCGCGCGACACCGATGACCTTCGTCGCGCCGAGCTTGCGGGCGGTGGCCACTGCGATGATTCCGCTCGCGCTCGTCGCGCCAACGATGAGCGCGGTCCAGCCCTCCTTCGGGAGCTGCGTCATGTTCACTCGGGCCTTGAGCGCCATCCAGCTGGACATGGCCGGGTTGACCATCGCGGCGACCGCCTCGGGCTTCACGCCCTCGGGGAGTTCGAAGACGTAGGACTTCGGGACGTTGACGACTTGAGCGAAGGAGCCCCCGCCCGTCCGGAGGGTGATGAAGTAGACGAGCTTGCCGTCTGGAACAGTGCGTCCGACGCCGTCGACGCCGACGACGTGGGGGAGTGGCCCGGACGTGTAGTGCTTCCCGGCGGCGCGGGAGCGTACGAGCTGGTGCACGCCCGCTGCGAGGACGCGGATCTGGACGATGCCCGATTCCGCGAGGGGCGCGGGGGGCGCAGGGACGGCGGTGTATGTGGGCGAAGAGCCCCAGGAGATGACTTGAGCAGCGTTGATAGTATCGGACATCTTTGGTGCGTGAATCGTGCGGATGAGGAGGTCGAGTGGTGAGCGTTGTTTGACTCGCAGTAGTGTGCGGGACGTGTTGGGCTGACTTGGACTGTCCAGGATACACACTTTGTCTTATATACTGCAGAGGGCTCGAGCTATTCCTGTCCTCGCATACCTCAAATTCATCATCAGTACTACTCAACGCAAGGCAGTACTTAGACACAACCCAGACGCAACCTCGCTGAAGTTCGCCGAGCGCTCGACATTTCGCCGTGCGTATGCCGGCCTGCGCCGGCGTCCCCTGAGCAGAGAATCGCGATGACAAATGTTGCTCACTCCGCGCAGTGCACAGTTGTTGTCGCGAAGTCTGTCTCTCATAATGCTACAGCGATGGTGATCGCATCAGTGTCAAACGAAGTTGCACATAACCGCCACAGGACTGAAGCCCCATGGCCGAGGTACGTCTGTATCTTGTCACTTCAAGTTGACGCAAACATCTCATGCATCAGCAGCATCAGTGACCGACTGACGAGGCTGCAGCCGTTCCAATCGCACTCGGCACCGAACGGCGAAGGTAGCGGTCCTTTCATAACATCAGTGTTGATCCTCGTTGGGAGGCACGCGTGAGGACGATTAGACTCCGTCGTTCTCTGATGCGTACGAGGAGGCCGAGGACGACAATGCGCAAATTGGACGGTATCGCCGGTCGTCGTATGACGCAGTCATTAACTGGCACTGCTGCGATCGGCGTCCTACTGGCCAGGTGAGTGAGTGGTCTCCGGACTGGGATATGGCTACTGTTTTCTATGCTGATAACTCGCACAGAGTACTTGCTGGTCAACGATGAATAGCGCTGCTCTACAACTCCTATAGTGAATGCTAGCTAGATGTG
>WJSG01022566.1:0-22098 GCA_016618145.1 Sanghuangporus lonicericola
GGTGCTCCTCCGTCGGCCTCGCGTTCCTGGGAATGGTGCAAGGCAGGCCGTCGGACTTCGTCTCACAGACGATCATCACGACCTTCCACGCCCCAGCCCCGCTGTCAGTCCCTTCCCTTCCCTGCCCTGCCCGGCGCGGCGATCTGTTCTCCGTCTGTTGTGCTGACCATCCGTTCATTTAGCGGTGCCAAGCTGCACATCATCAGCACGACGACGTCCTTCGGCGCCCGGACGGTAGCTTCGCGGGTAGAAGTGAGTACCGCGCCTTCCTCTTCCGCACACCCACAGCCGCTTCTCCGATCGCCGGAGAACGGGTGCGGTCCGAGTCAGAGTCGAGACGCAGATCCTGACCGTCTTCCGCTGCCGCAGATCTGGGACGTGACACACGGCCGCCTGTGCGTGTCCGGCGTTCACAACAAGATGGCGCCAAGGCTGCCGACTCCGACACCCGAGTCCTTCCACGCACGGCTGTAGGACCTTGTTCGGGTGCGACACATACTTAATATGATAGAGATCCATGTACTCGTATGATCTATTCTATATCTATTCGCGGCGTCTCGAGCTTGAGGTCGACCGGTGTCTTAGACGATCTGGGGCATGTCTGTCTCAGCTCTTCTCCCGTGCCAACTACTACTCCCTCGGCTCGCTAGCTGGTGCCATCCGTCTATGCATTAGGACTTCGTGAAGAGTTCGGCTGTTCAGCGGAGTCTTCCAAGCGGGCATCTAGACTGCATCGTGTGGTATATATACGCGCCGGACCCGACCTTGACGTACATAAACATGCAGTGCGTGTCCTATTCCGGATTGTGACCCGACGACGAAGAAGAACACACCACGCGACTGTACGGCTCCGTTGGCCCTAGTGGCAAGAAGGCGTGTCTTGTCCTTTTTAGCGTGGCTCGTGGTTGGAGACACGGCGTTTTGCACCACTTGGAGAGCTTGTCGTCCGCGAGTCAGTTCTTCGACTCCATGATGGGGTTTATGATCGAGCTCGTGCTGCGTCGACATCCTCACGCCCGAGTGCCACTTCAGATCATCAGCGGAGTGGTGCAGAAGCAGATGTATGCCCACCTATCAGACTAGTACTAGTACAAGGCTAACTCCCGAGAGCCACTATCAATGCTGAACAGAAGACTTCTATGTCGTCAGCGGCTGCTAATACACGATTGACGGTCTCCACCTGACGGATTTGATCAGAGAAGTGTACGTCGTAAGTCACGAACCCGACAGCCATCCATTTCCTGCTTGGCTCTAGTATAGCCCTCCATCTCCGCAGTCGACGTGAACGGACGTCTGCTTGTCCGCCGAGGATCACACGAAGAACATGTAAGATGTATTGATACAGCAGACGTCAGAGACATCCGTCAGTCGTCCGACTCGTGGCTAAAAGCAATACTAGCCTCGCATGCATGATGGTTCAGCGCTGGGCGAATTTCTCGAAGGAGGGCGCACTCGTCCAGCGAGAAGTGGCACTTGTCGATGTACACGCTACACCAGCCGCGTCTCAGCGACCGCTGCGACACAGCCGGGATTCGAGAAGGGTACGCACCGTGTCTGCGAGAAGAAATGCAGCTCGGGTCCAGAGTCCGAGGTGCGCAGTTGCTGCACCCAGGTAGTCGAACCGTTCTCCGTGCTCCCCGCGTATACGATGTTGCGCCCCTCGTTGTGGGGTCCCCTCCTCGTGATCTCTTCCTCAGTCGGCAGGTCGTCGGGGCTCGTAGACCAGTACCCGACTGGCACCTCGAATGCCCCTTCTGCGCGCAGCGTGGAGAAGTTCTCGTAGAAGTACAGGATCTTCGGCTCTTCCGACGCGGGGCGTGTCTCCCCCGGACCAGCAATGGTAGGGACATCGTACGTTTGGGTGCCGTCTTCTGACGGTCTAGGGAAGACCCGACCTGTACTGATACAAACGCGCACTTTGACCACTATGGCGAGATGTCAGCTCTCGAAGTACTTAGTGCGGAAGGGAAGTACACCACGCGCCTATGGCAAGATCTGGTGCGAATTCGCACAGTGAATCGTTCCGTAGCACCTCTTCCGAAAGCCATCTTCCAAGATCCTTCGCCGGAAGGCCTGCGATGGTGAGCTTGAAGCCAAGGATAGGATCTGCCACTGTCATGTCGACGGTATGGCTTCCGACGTCTATCAGGCACAGCACTCGAGATGGTCGTCCAAGAAGACTTACCGTCTCCATCCGTCCGATAGGGCCACAGAGTCTCCGAGGAGAGAGCGCTCCTTGACAACACCCTCGAAGACATCGTCCACTTTCCTCTCCCTTCCGGCAGTGACCATGACGCCGTCGCGAGACTCATTCTTGAACATTATCCGCCGTTTGCACGATTTCTCGCTACAGAAGCGGCTTGGGCACATCGCAGCCAGCGCGTCGTAGAAACAACAGTGCCGCCGCGGGCCCCTGAGTTTCCAGCGGATCATCGGTGGCGAGTACCGGGTGGTCGTGATGTTGCCGTGTAAGATGAGAATGCACTGGCCGATGGACGGTATGACAGGGATTCCCCATATGCTGCGGCAGCAGCGGCGTTGGTTAGCCTGCGATAGAAAAGACCATGTTCTTTCGAGAGCGACACGGGGATCGCGCGTAGGTGCGCAGAGGGCTGTGGAGCGTCCCGACATTAGACGTGTGATCAGACGAGACCCCTCGGATGGGACGGCACCTTTGATGAGTTCTCTGTCGAATTGGAGGAGCTACGAATCCACGTTCAGAATTATCACAGGAAAGAGTAATCTAGCTCACAAGTTTCGGGAGATCGATAAAGCACGGTAGAACAGACATCGCCCAATTGTTCAAGTCCCATTGTAGTTTACCATTCGGAAGTAATAACAGGTCTTGAGGGAAGATATTGTGCATCTGGACACATTTCCGAGCAGGTGAGCATCACCGACGATCGCGAATATCCTATGCTCCTCTCCAATGGATTCGACTTACATCGTCCTCCTGGGAAGGCCAGTTCATGCCATTGTCCTTCATGTAATCGAATGCGCTCTGCGGACGCATGAGCATCCCGACCCAACCGACACACAGATGACTTAGACTTGCGTTCAGCTGCTTCATCTACATTGCCATGAAAGGGAACGTTCAGGTGAAGATCCCCAAAATTGATGAGTACACGCACGCATTCAATCACATAGTTCAGTTTATCTAGCCCTCTCAGCTTGCGCAGGTGGACCAGAAGTTCAGCGCCTGCGTTGGAGAGTCAGAAGCTGCCGGGAACATAAAGTGGGCGCACCGCGCGGTGGAGAAAGCGACCTACCATTCATCCCCGTCCCATCCTGTACGATGAACGCCTGATGAGGATCCGGTCGCGAAACTCCTAGGGTCTGTACAATATAGGGGTGCCTAGGGACCGAAGGTCAGGATGGCATCGAGAAACAAATTTTCTCTGCGCTTACCAGATTCGCTTTGAGACCTCAACAGCGCGCCTGAAACGATCGTCGTTCCGCGGGAACCGACGTATTACGACTATACTTCCAGACTGGCGGAGCTCTGCGCGGTAGCGCATGACGCGTGTTTCGTCAGCGTCGGGCCACGGCACTTCTGGCTCAAGCTCTTCCAGTAGGTCTATATCTTCTCGACCGAACAGCTTGAGCTATGACCACGGGCGCGTCAACATAACACTTGAGACGTAGTAAGCGAGAAAAGACTCACCGTTCCGTCTACCGTCACATCGCGCCGAACAAGTTCGGTGACTCCTGCTTCGACGCTGGTACGAGAGAGCAGGAGAGTGCCGACACGGTCTACATCGTCTGCGTGAGTCAGAAGGCGACTCTGCGCGTCGGAGATGAGAGACAGTTGCGCGTTCGCACGAAGGGAGTTCTGCATCTGTGGAAGGAGCGTCAGGTATACACAAGTGAGTCGTGCAGCCGCCCGTGGACGCCGAATATGCTTACGTTGAACAGCCGGAATGCATCCTCGAGCGTCGTGTTGAGTCGCGCGATGTCTTCGTCGATACGACCACTGGAGCGCATCACTGAAAAGAGGCTCTTGCGCCCCTGTCGACGCATGTACGCTTCGATGTCTTCGAGAGCACTGCCGCAGACGTGAGTCAAGTGCTAGAAGGTCGCAATTTGTTAGGCCGTCGGAGCTACGTACCAGAGGAAATTTGCAACATGCTCGGTCATCTCGACAGATCCGATGGTAGCGTCAGATCTGCGCAGATGGTCGTACACTGCGAGCGTAAACATGGCTGCGCGCTCGGCCAATTGGCGACAACGCTCCCGAGCATTCTTCGCTTCCTACAAGGAGTGATGGTGCATCAGACGAGACTCGGACTATGATGCGGCTTCACGGCTTCACGACGAAAGGAGTGAGTACTCACATCTGCCATCTCTGCTATACTCAACGCGATATTGATCGCGGACTTCAGACCTGGTACGGGAATGCCATCCGTGACCTTCTCGGAAATTCGCAGTGCTCGTAGAGTGCGATCCATTCCTTCGTGGAGCAACGGGTAGCGTCCGGACTCTCTGTGAGAGTTCAAATGCAAGTGGGATCAGCAGTTGTACAGTCGGGAGGCAAAGGGGGATATATGTACGCATACTGTACCCTTTGTGAGAGGCAGTGCGCGACCAGGGATTACGGCATGAGCGTCCGAGTGCGCCCCGCATTGCTATGTTGCTGCATGCGGCATGCCTTTCCTAGGACTCCAGGAGCTGCGGAGGCGTATTCGAGACATATGCAGTGAGCACGGGTACAGCTCGCAAGGATAGTGAGCGGAGGGAAAGTACTCACACCAGTCAGTCGCATTTGCCGATTCGGAGTCGCGCGAGTGGTTATAATGACCACTGTTGGCACGGCCAGATGACGGCGCACACTATCCAGGTCAGATCAGAGAACCCAACGCAGAAGAAGGATCGATTTCGACCTAGGATCACTCGGGAGCGACCTATGGATGTAGCGAAGAGGCAGGCCCATAATAATTACTAGACTCTGGTCAGTCGATGCCTGTGCAATCGAAGTTCAGTGATATATGGCTCATGTTGGATTGATGAGGAAGAAGGAAGTATTGGGGAGGTCCGAACCAAGGGGCTCTGAGTTGAACCAGAGTTCGTCGGACGAACTCTGGTTCAACTTCGTCCGAGGGTGTCACACACTCGCGTGAGTGTGTGTGACGCAGCGCGTTGCGTCGCATCACCTCGCATCACGGTTCGCGTGTTCCCTGGTCCTACCCTCGGCGCGCGGACTAGACTCAATACTTTGCCCTCCCAACAAGTCGGACGTGACACCGTGGGCCTCATCTGCATGGACCTAGGTAAAGTTATGGGTCTCTCACCGGGGTCATCTTACTTACTTGCGCGCGCATACTTAATCATCCGCAGATCACACGCGATAACTAAGTATTCATCTAACCGGGAGACTTCCGCGAATGAATTTTGGTCCAGAATGCATTCGACTCCCCAGCTAAACCACGATGTTCTATGCGCGATCGCATACGCGGCCGACCGGCGGACCTGTGCCTCCATCATGCTCACCTCCAAATCTCTCAAGCACGCAGCTGCCAAATCAGTACTCCAGCCACTGTTCGGTGGCAACTATCTCTGGAAGGAGATAGACGTGGCTAAGTTCCTTCGGTTTCTCCGCGCAGACCCCTCCCGCTTCTCGTATGTCCGCCAGTTACACATTGGCTTTACTCGTCTTCCCTCGGAGGTTCTCGAGCAGCTCTTGGAAGGTCTCTCGCAGATGACACAGCTTGTGATCCTTGGATTGCCCAACGGAGACGCTACACTCGAGGAATTCCCCAAGCTCTTTGACGCGCTTTCAAAGATGACGATGATTCGCCGACTCGAGGTCCGATCTGCAGGGCTCGCTACGTGCAGGCTCCTCTGGAACATGCAAGCCCGTCTCACCTCTATCATGCTGGACTGGCTCCCTCACGGCAACGACTCCTTTCATCATCACCTACCCTCATCCGGATCCACACATTGGGCCGACTACCACCCCGTCCCGTTGCTCTCCAACTGGTCTGCAACTCTCGAGGAACTCACGTGCGTGTCCTGGATCACCAGTCCGACCGGGCTGCCCCCGTTCACGCAGACATATCCAAAGCTCCGACGGCTCTTCGTCGAGTCCGAGGCGAACCCCCACGTTGCAACTTACATCCGAGCGTATCCCAACCTTGCGCAGCTCAGCGTCCTGTCGGACGGCAACGACGTCTACGATCACACGACAGATGCCGACGCTGTGCAGAGAGCGCATGAGCGCCGCGCCGTCAACATCCGAAGTCAGGAGGATGCGGCCGGGGACGGGCGCGGGACTTGGCCACATCTTGAGGCGTTCACCGGTGGCCTCATCGACATCTACCTCCTCGGCATCACCTGCCGCATCCTGCGAGTATCGCTCTGCTTCTCCGTCAATCCTCGCGATCTCGACCTACTGCCACCGGTCTTCGCCTACGCGCAGCCACAGCATCTCAAGGTGCATGGCACCGGCATGCTGCTCGCCCACCCGAGGTACGGCCTGACGAAGCTCCTGCGCGAGCCCTGTGCCGCGCGCCTAGAGAGCCTCGTACTTGGGCTTGATTTCAAGGAGACGGAAGGCCTCGACGTCGTGACCACGCTGGTAAGCCGCCCGCTCTCCGCTGTGCTGATCATAGTGTTCATTGCCCTCGACAGAACGACCTCGCGGAGTCGCTCAAGCGCATTCCGCTCCGCCGTCTGCGTCTCTGCGGCAACGGCACCAACTTCATTTTACCAATCCCAAGACCGGACCCCTACAACCCCAGAGCACGGTTGCGCACGGAGTCTTTGCCGCCGCTGCGCCCGATCCCTACACCAACCATTACCCTCGAGAAGGCACTCTGGAGCGTCGATATCGACGCGTATGTGCAAGGCCTTGCGGACGCGATCCCGTCCCTGGATGATGCTATCATGTGCATTATGGGCAAGCCGGACGACACATTCGACTACCGAACCAGGTCGGCGGAGGTTGTGAGGGTTCGCAGGGCGGAGTATGCAGACCGGAACGTGTATGAGTGGTCGAGCTACTGGTAACTGACGTGGCTGTCGCTCTCTCCTATGAGGACGTCATTGCACGAATTATGCAGGGGTTTGCTACCAGCTGGAACGCGAGAAGCGTCTGTCGGATAGTGACTCTTCCAGCCATGAGCCGGGGTGCGGAAGGCAGGAGGTAGCAGAGCCAAAGCAGAGCGACCTAAAGTGCCGGAGCCCGGGCCGGCAAGATGGCTTATCACAAGTAAGCATTTCTTACTTACTTTCAACGACGGCAACGTTTGCCCCGATTGCCGGTTGACGTATCATGCGACCACCACCACCACCACCATCGCCATGAACCCACCCTTGGGCACCGTCTCTGACTCTGGGCTTTCTATGTCACTCAGACTGGCCGACCATGTCGCCTTCTCCCTCGCTCGATAACCAAGACCTGCGCGCGCGTTCAACGACACGCTTCTCGGACAACCTGACCTCCAAGCAACGCGAGGAGATCGTCGACTTCGCAGAGATCATCCTGCGCGGACGTGGGGAGTTCGCGAAGCCGACAGGGTCGCGTCTCGAGCTGTGCGAGGTGTTGACGTACGAGCGTCCGGAGGATGGGAAGATGCACGCGGAAGTTGTGTTCGAGATTGATATGGCAGAAGGTACGTCTGTGCAGCGCTGTGCAGCGCGTACAGAAACTTATACGAGGCTGCTTGTCTTGAAGACATGCTGAACTCTGCAAGACACATGCATGGCGGCTGCGCCATGTTCATGGTCGACGTGTACGTGACTCGCGGCAGTACGCGTCCGTGCACAATGCTAATCATCTCCTCGGGGTTTCGTCTCTCGCAGATGCTCCTCTATCGCGCTCGTCGCGCTCAGTATCGCCATGAACAAGCGTGTCTTTCTCGTATCCCAGTCTCTGACCACGGTGTTCCACTCTCCCGCGCTGCTGTACGTATGCACGCTGTGGCCTCTTATCGCGACAGTGTCCTGATGTCTCCACTGGCTTCAGCGGGGCCCGGCTACGCATCACGAACAAGACGACCGCCTTCGGGGCACGCACCGTGTCTGCGCGTACGGAGGTACGTAGCTGCGTTGTTGTCGCGCACTCAGCGAGACTGACCGACAGCTCCTTCAGATATGGGATGTCACGAACCGCCGTCTGGTTGCGACGGGGATTCACAACCAGATGCCGCCATCACAGCCCAAGTTGTAGTGCGCGTACCCTGTTACGCTTTGCTTACAGTCGAACGCAACACGATCTATCCCTCCTTAGCACTAGTTCGATCATCGATGCATGTCGGGATGCGCGCAGTCTGAGTGCGGAGCAAGTTGGATAGACTTCCTCTCGCTTGCCCGATACTCTCATCCTGGTCACGCTCAATGTTAGGAATATAGTCCTCGTCCTGTCACATAGACACGTACGTACTTCCGAGTCCTGTATCCCATCACCAATGCCCCAGCTCGAGCTCGAGCTCCACTTTCGACCTTGATTTAATTCTCTCCAAGTTGACCCCGGTTCCAATCGTCAAGTTCGTCCCTCGGATTCGACTGGGCGGAGAGCGCGAGTTGGGATGGGGCACCCGGTCTGCCATGTTCGCTATATCACTTGAGCTGCCTGCACCTCTTCGGGCTTGCTTCGGACAGCTGCAGGTCAAAAGGGCAGTCACGTCACGACTCACGGTACCTCCCGAAGAGCTCTTGCCCTCCGACCACATCTCCTCATCCGCGCGACGTCCTGCTCTTGTGACGAGCAGCCCAGATCATAGACCCTGGTATGCATCCTGTTGATCTAGCATTGGTGCGATCGGTATGCTCATCTCGAATCTCCTCGTTGAAGGAAAAAGGCAGATATCACGGAAGGATCGTACGCATACACCCTGCAAATGACTGCCACTGACAGCTTGACTGTACTTAGGTTTCGGATTTGCCCAAGTGGGGGATCTTGGTCACCGACGACAGCAACTACGTCCCGCTGAAGGCGAGTCGGGCTTTGTATACTATGCGCGCTTCTGCTGAGCAGTGAGGCGTTTGGGTCGCTCTCCACAGACTTCCTGAGTCCTCGACGATGTCGGCCACATATCCAACGCCGCGTCTTAATTGGGACGCGCTGCGTGAAGTCGCCTTTTGCGCAGATCGCTCTACATGCGCGACGCTGATGCTGTCTTGTCGATTCTTCTATCACGAAGCCCCAAAATCGATTTTGTTTAATAACATACGACTGTTGGGCGAAAAGGACATCCTCGGGTTTCTCCAATTCCTTCAGGCCGACAACGGCTCACGCTTCCAATACGCGCGGCACCTCACCCTATGTTATTTGTATGGGCTCAAGGTGCACGTTGTGGCTTCGCTGATCCGCAGCATGGACCGCATGCCTCAGCTGGAGCGCCTGAGCATCATATGCAGGGACTCTAACCTCAAGAGGTACCCCGCGGTGACGGACGCCATTGCGAAACTCACTCATCTTCGCCACCTCGAGATCACGTTCGCTGGTCAGGTCACCTGCGAGCTCCTCAAGTCTATGCAATCGACCCTCGTCTCTATAAGCCTCGATTGGTGCGATTACAGTGACTCTCACAGCTTTTTCGAGGCTACGGTCGACCGCGACCTCCTAGCCAACTACCACCCCGTGCTCCTCCTAGCCCGATGGGCACCGACTCTCGAAGAGCTCTCCTGCCACTCATGGTGCACGGGCTTGAAGGTGCCCGTATTCCCGCACGTTTATCCCAGGCTCCGCGTCCTGCAGATAGAAGAAGACGACTTCCCGCTCATAGCTCCATTCATCCGCGCATTCCCGAACCTCCGACAGCTCGACTTTAGGACGGATCGGCAACACGCAGACGATTACGACGACTGCGAAGAGCACGCCCTGCCGGCGGAGATCCGCCAACACCGCGAGCGGAACATCGCATCCCAGCTTGCTCCCAACGGGCCGGGAACATGGCAGCATCTCGAGAAGCTCGTTGGAGGTGTGGCCGATCTGTATCTGCTCGGACTCACGAGCCAAGTGTCGGCCATCCGACTCTACACTGAGTTCAACGCTGCCGGCCTCGGCCTCTTGTCCGTTGTCCTCTCTTACGCACGGCCGCTCCATCTGAAGATCAAGGGCAATGGCGCGCTCTTGACCCACCCTCTACGCAGCCTCGCGAAGATCCTCCACGAGCCGTGGGCAGCCCGTCTGGAGAGCCTCAGCGTGGAGCTCCATCTCGGAGAGCAAGATGGCGACGTCGACATCCCATCCTTGCTGGTGCGTGTCCGGCTTCCTTACCGACGCGATACATGCGATCTCCGCTGACCGTTGCTCCCTCCACAGCACGCGCTCGCTTTCACTCTGTCCCAGCTTCCTATGCGGAGACTGCGCCTCAATCTAATCACGACCTGGCTGGACCCGACGCCCGATCCGCCAGAAGACTTCGAAACGTGGATGGCGACAGAGACTCACGGCTGGCCCGAGCCCCGTCCCCCGTCCCCCGCACCTCTCACTCCCGCTGAAGTGATGCTGCAGTCGTTTGACGTGGGCGCGTTCGTGCGCGACCTGGGAGAAGCCACTCCGTCCCTCGGGGACGCCGTCGTTCAGGTCGTCGGGCCGCGAAGCAGCGGCCGCCGGGTGGCGGTCATTGCCAAGTCCAAGATCTACGTCGACGCGGACATGGATGCCGACATGAGCGAGGATCCGTTGAGTTATGACAGTTATGACTGAGCGTGTAACACCGCGTTCAGGTAGTACTTAATTGCTCGCCGCGTCTGCTCCCTGCATGTCATGGACCTCCTTCTTGCCCCGATCAAGTTGCTCTGTGTCCGCTCCCTAGCTTCCCTACCACCCAGCTGTCATCGCAATTGAACTACGACCCCGGCTTGTCCCCAACTTCAGTATGCAATGGCGGCGCAGAAAAAAAAAGCTTCATGACCAGATAAGTACAACTCACCCGTCGCGCTCAGGCTTGGATGATAGTGCGATGACACGGAGGAACACGTCGCAATACAAGGCCATGTGAGGTCTCAGCAGACGTGAGCATCGTCGTCTCGGAGACGAAGTCACGTAGGTAAGCAGGGAAACCATGGTGGTTAAAGTCAAGGTCGAATAAGCAGTTTCGATAGCGCGGTAAGTAACGGATAAGTAAGTTCATACTTACTCAAGCTTTCTTCGCGGGCGCTGCCTCCGCGAGCCTACCCTGAGACTCTCCATCACCACCACACTTCTAGGCCGCTCATGCCCGCGCTGCTCGTCTTGTTCCATCGCTGTCGACGTCGACGGACCTGCGGATGACTTCGACTGCTGGACGCGGCTCTCCGACCATGGCTTCCGACGTACGGTTCTCCAGCAATCTCTCGCCCAAGCAACGCGCCGCGATCCTCGACTTTGAAGACCGGGTGATGCGCCGCGATCCGCGCTTCGGCAAGGAGACGACTTCCAGGTTGGAGCTACGGGAGGTGGATGTGTACGAGCGGCGGGAGGACAAGAAGATGCACGCGCGCGTCGTCTTCGAGATCGATATGGCTGAAGGTGCGCTCTGAGCATTCACTCATCGTCCTGGTGTGGTACAGACCTCGCGCACCAATGCAGACATGCTCAACCTCGTGGGGAACATGCATGGCGGGTGCGTCATGCACCTCATCGACGTGTACGTATCCTCGTCGTCTCGCCGGCCGAACTGTCGATCCCATACCTGCTACCGGTGACCAGATGCACCACACTTGCATTGAACGCCTTGAAGATCGCCCTGAACAAGGAGGGAGACTACGTTTCGCACGGCATTAACACAGTCTTTCATGCTCCGGCCAAAGTGTAAGTCTCTCGCGATGACCTCCCCTCCCCCGATCCAGTCCACAACTGAATGACTCGCGATCGCACGCAGTGGTGCACGGCTGGAATTGATAAACACCACGACTGCGTGGGGCTCGAGGGCGGTTTCTGCCCGTACAGAAGTGAGCATATCAGCCCTGGCTATCGCGTTCGTCCAGGGACTAAGCTTGTCCGTCTGTCGTCCTATGTAGATCTGGGATATAACGAATCGCCGGCTGGTTGCTACTGGGATTCAGAACCAGATGCAGACGGCCAGACTGTGATCCGGTGACGAACAGACATACTTACCCCGCTTGAAGGTATCTACGTGGTTCTTGCGTTCTGCATCGCGAACTCGTAACGCACCGAAGGTCAAACCCCATGCTCTGTGACATACTTCTTCTGGTTCATTCCCACGTCGCATTGCGCTCCCTATGTTGGTTGACATGATGTACGTTCGAACGTTGACGTGGCTTCCCCAGCTCTCTGTGCTCTCTATATTGTACTGGACTCAAGCTTAGGCCCCGGCTCGCTGTGTACTCCATGCCTCTTCTTGCGTTCTGTCGCTCGGACTCGGATTACTAATAGATTGCCTTGGACTTGAAATTGAACGAACTGCGTAGTGCGCTGCTATAACTGAACTGGCACGCCTCTTCGGGCGCGCATCCGACATCGGGCTGCAGGAAAGCGCGAGGCTCCGGCGACGATATACTGGACTTCACCATCGACCAATATCTGCCCTTCCGCAACGCGACGTCCTGACATGGCGACAACTAGTACTTCCCAGACTTGACATTGCCAACATGCTCATCAGTACTACTACTTGGTCGGCCTTTGAATGCCTGAAGCGGTCTGACCTCTAGGTAAGATGGCATGAGTACAAACGTGCCTTCTCGCAGCCCTGATGCCCCTCGCGAGAACGCGACGTCAAGAGCGAACGTCAAGCCAAGCTTCGCTCGAGACGACTTCACTTCTCATACTCCAAGCATTCAACTGTGCGCGACCCATCTCGCGCAAGGGTCGCCACGCGCCGTCCACGCTGGCGCGGCCTCTCAATGACAATCTCGACATCTCGCAGGCTCTGGAGTGCCTCGACGAGTCTCCTCGTATATGCCGCTACGTCGAAGTCCTCCATCATCCGCTCTTTGGCCGTCAGAGGCGGAGGCGGTTTGCGGTGCGCCTTCGCCGCGGTGTGCTCTCTCCGCCTCTTCGCCGCCGGAAGAACAGATGCAGAATCCATAGCACTGTTGCAGACGGCCCAATGTCCATCGGTGAAGTTAGGGCGAGTGTTGGCAACGATGGTGAGGTTGAGAGCGCCGATATTGATCTCCTCGATAGCGGAGGCGAACTCCTCCTGCAGTAAATCAATCTCGTTAATGCTCTATGCTAGTCGCAGGCGACGTGGGGTACTCACCATAGCCGCCGCAAGATCGACGTTGGGAACGGAACGTTCGAACACGTATTGAATCTCAATAGTCTCCAGACTTGACTGCGCCTGAGGACTCATCTCACGTAGCGCGGCTGACAGCCACTGGAGGCCATCGCAGTCGTTGTTTGAACGAGTGGTGAGCTTGAGGTACGTCGGCCTCGTGTGCGACAACGTCTCGGCAAAGAATGGTAGATAGAGGTCCGACGACTGGGCGTCCAAGTTCAGGCGCGGGATGTGGCATGCAAATCCGAGAACATAGAAGTCCACGAAGGAGCCTTTGAACTCCTCCATATGCTCCCACGTCCCTCCATGAACGGACGCAGGAAGGAGTTGCCGAGAGACGTTCAGCTCGTGGTTGTCTTCCAAGTCTTCGTCGACCTCATCGCAGGGCATGTTCTCCTCAACATAGGTGAGAACGGAGACCTGAGCGAGGTTGGGGAATGCCTGGACATACGGAGCGACGTAGACCGAGTCGACGTGTTCGATGCTGAGACGTTGAAGGCGAGGGAAGGTCTTGCGCGGACGAATGTAGTCCTCGCCGGTATACCACCACTGGCAGGTGAGTTCTTCGAGTGTATTTGCGAAGTTCTCCAGAAGAACGGTGGGATGGTACTCCGGCCAATCATCCTCATCGACGGTCTCCCAATAAATTCCCCCGGACGAAAAGTCGTCGTATCCCCACGATAGCGAGATGATCTTGAGAGGCGCATGGAGCAGTCGCAGGAGGGTGCATACCAGCGTGCCCGAGCACGACAGCGACAGGCGTGTCAGAGAGTCGAGCTTCGCCAATCCGGCAACGAGGCCTGGGTCCGAGGTCAGTATCCTCTCCGGAAACCACATACTCAACGATTTGAGCCCGGTCATCGACGGACATATGCGGCCTAGCCGTCGCGCCAGCTTCGGCTGTATATCTGACATGTGCAACGAAAGGTCTCGCAGGTGCTGAGGGCGAGACAGGGGCGCGCGTCTCAAGAAGTAGAGGAAAGAGTGCAGTCCGGACTCAGTGGACAGCGTGACAGGCTTCCCGAGTAGGATTCGCGCCCCGTCGTGGTAGAGGACGCGGCAGGTGGATACGATCGCGAGGCCTGTCTGAAGCGATCTCGACTGATCGATGACGTTCAGCAGCACGTCGTAGTTCAGTGCGGGGGGCGGCGTGCCGGTCGACTCTGTGAGATGGTCGCGTTCAGTCAAAGACATCTCCAATGTTATGACAAGCTCACCCTTCGGAGTAGAGTCCATCCTTTCGTCCATGGGGAGCGCGTTGAGGCGGGCGGAGGGATAGAGTACGAGACGACGCCGACTTCACCAAGGCGATCTTATAGCAGGTGTCTTCCGTGCGGGCGAGAAGATTTCACGATATCAAACCATACTAGATCAAGAAATGCTTCGGCCAGGAGGCATGCGCGTGCTTGTTAGCCGTCCTTGCAGGGAGATGTGTCTCGGTGTGCGGCTTCTACCAGGCAGTTGCTATCGTTATTCGGACGCCATACGACCGTCATGTCGGTAAATCCAGTACTCACTGGCAGTTGCAGGCCACCCTAAGCCTACAGAGGCGTTGCACCGTGCTCCGCATATCGAGGGATGAAATGAGCCAGCAGTGATCTTGGTGGCGTGCCATCAGGGTTCCATGGGCGCTCCGCCATCCACCATGGTCCCATTGTAACGTCAACGTAATCTGGCCATCCGACAGCATTAGTTCGTACTCCTAGCATTTCGTCGACTATATTAGCAGCCAGGAATAGCTCACATGGGCCCATTGAGCGTGTGCGAAGAGTGAACGGGACTCGGGAGGTACGTTGCGGTGTCGGAGCCTGTGTGCCTTACAGGGGATCGCAGCGGACGAAGTCTAGCAAGCCCGCATACCTCGAACTGTTCTATTCTCACGTGTATCAATCAGTTCCATATTCTCGGTTCGCGAGAGGGAACCAAGACAACTCACCAGAAGCCGTCATTTATGTGCACTCCAATCGACAGCCTGAGGTGCAGTGAACGTTCGTCGGTGAACGGCAGGCTGGCCGCGAGTTCCTGCCAGCGGAGAGGAAGATTGACTGGGAGCTGTCGTCGATATGTGCGACAGAGGACAAGTATCAGCGCTCCGTGAATCCTATGACCGAGCAAAACGTGAAGCTTGAGAGAACATGTACTCACCTGAGTGCCCAGCCCGACGCCGTCGAACGTGTCCCCCTCCAAACCTATCCGTCTGTATGCGCGGCGGAGGAAGCAATCCGCGCTGTCGTTGTCCTTCCACCCCGTCGTCGTGCACGAATACGAGACTATGCCGATAAAGCCATCGTAACCACTCCGTCCTCAACTCTGAGTGCAGCTCATGGCGCTGTCGCCGACGGTGTACCGCACGCTGCTCCCATGCTTCACCATTCGCTCTACAACGTCTACGACCCGCAGATAGAAGGGGAAATAGGCGGCGTGAGGGTGGATGAGGATCCTCTGTACTTCCCCGTCCGTAACGAGCGACACTAAAACCGAGTGTGGTATGTGATCGTCGCTGCACCGTACATTTCTGGACTCATCCTGTTGGCGCCGTCACCGAGCCCCCCGTGCGACTGGTTGGAGTCGATGCACGGATGTGAGGATTGGATTGATGGGCCACGAGTCTGCCGTAAAGCTGGAGGAGAGCGCAGAGGTGATTGATCTCGATGCTAGACGTTACGAGAAGGCCGAATTCGTCCTTCTGGTAAAGTTAACCATATCGTATTAGTCCCCTGACGTGCGACACATAGATGTCGAAAGCGCACCTTTCGCGATGTCAATCTCGAACACACCCTCGCGCCTATGCGGCTTCTCATACTTTTACCGTTTGGAACAGCTTTGAGAGCTCGAGGAGCGACTCAACCGGTATTGTGAGCTTCAGTGTGAGTGTAGGGCTGCATCTGCGCAGGCGGACCATTGAGCGGGCACTGGTGACTCCTAGTAGCTACCGGGCGAGGTAGCAGCTTAAGCCATTGAGCTTGAGGGGTCATGGCCGTCCAGTCGGAGAGTCACGGGAAGTTAAGAGTTTGAGACAGTAGGTAGAAGGCGGAAATCTCTCTATGGCGGTAGTCCTCTGCCCGGCCAAGCCCGGCCCGTGCTTCCGCACACAAGTATTTAGGCGCTCGTCGCTTCATACTCAACATAAGTACGTACTTACAGTACTTCGCTCTTGCAACCATCATCAGCGGTTTTCCAAAGCTCGAAAGCTTGGAGGTATGTCAAGCGCATACAAGGGGCTCCGAGCTTACTGACGAAACATACGGTAGCACATATTGTGGCGAAATGGTCCCGACTCTCAACATCGACGTGCTCCGAGTCCTCCACGTCCTCGGACTCTCAGATTACCTGGCTACTGCCACTTCGTTGATGGCAACATGCAAGACTCTTTATTATGAAGGCCCGAAGATTGTTTTTAAAGGATGGGTCACCTTCATCAAATTCCCGTTGCCACGGAAGTGGACGTCGTTCCTCTTGTTTCTCTGAGCGGAGGATGGGAACCGCTTGCCATACGTTCGCAGACTTGACCTAACACCCGGGATCTCACGTGCGAGATGCTACATTGCTGGTCCTGGTCCGCCTGCCAGCGGCGTCGGAAGAGCCACATGGAAGCACCTTATGGAGTTCGAGGGCTCTATCGAGGACCTGTACCACCTCACAGAGCTTAGCTCACACGTCCCTCGTCTCGCGTTTCGCTGACAGAGCGACCACGATAACTCTTTGCTCGGCGCGGTGCTCGCTCGAGCACAGCCAGTGCGGCTTCTTTTTTGGCCCCGGTCATATGCACTTCATCTTCTTCCTGGATTACGTCAAGTCCCTCGCAGAGGCCGGGATCCGGGAGGGCACTGGAGTTGAACGTCTATCTCGAAATGGGCAAATTTGTTTTCCAGCATCTGATGGTGAGAGCCCTGTTCAAATTGTAGACGTCGGACTCGGGCTGACCCATCGGCTATTTGATCAGAAAGACCTGAAAGTCTGGCTACTCACCATGCCCCGCTTGCAAATGCTCATGAGATGTCACTCGTGCTTCCCTACCCGAGCTTCACGTTGCCCGAGTTCGATCTCGGTGGCTTTGTGGAGTGTCTCGTCTGCGAGCACCCTTCGCTGAAGCATGTCACCGTGGCGCTGCCTCTCGGGATGGATCGAAAGGCTAGGCGAATTGCTACCGCTGACGAAGGTCGTGTCACATACCAGGAGACACACTAGGTGTGCATACTATAGTCACTTTCGGTGGCTGCTAGCACGCTCCCATGGTCCAGCCCGGATACGCTGCAATTGTTCTCCTTGGACGTCCGTGTTATACCCTATTGCGAATACTCGTACAAGGCGAGAAGCTTGCGGTATGCCCTCGACGTACATGTACATCACCTAATGTCTTGCGCCATCCCTCGATTTTTGTCGTAGTATGCACAGTAGCGCGAAATATTCCTGTAGCCGTCCGGCCTACATACCGTCGCCCATTCGAGCGCGCGGAGAACTGCAATACAACGCTCAAAAACGTCCCGGCCAGTCGGTGGGTCTCCGGCGCACCGACGTCCGCGTCCATCCCTCCGCGCAATCAGCGATCCGCAACCTCGTGTCCCCGACACGTCATGGGTAATACACCGCCGCAGCAACAGCGCTCTCCGCTCAATGCCCGCTGGCTGACACGCACATCTGCAATGAAGTCACCGCCATAATTCAGTCCTTGTACAGACCCCGGTACAATGTTACAACATACCGGCTCTATCGCTTGTTGATCGTGAACGTTGACCTCTCCTTCCATAGCTCAGGTCCTTCCGACGGTTGCCCCTGTGACGTCCGGGGACCTCGTAGGCTGTTGCGCTCATCATCTCGGTTCCACCTGACCAGACGAACAAGCTTGAGGCGCTCAGAAAAACAGAGGTGAAGGACAGACGTACAGAGGGTTTGAGGCACCGCACCCGGCGAGGCGGTTCAGATTATGAGAACCACTCGCCCTCCGCACGTTTTCCTACTAATTCCAGCTTCCCTGTGCGGCATCCTGACTCCCGCATATCGTCGCTTATAGGCCGAGTCCTCGTTACGGGCCGTCTACAGCAGCGCCGACCCGCTATCCCGAGAGAGAGGGTCCATGGGCAAACGCCGCCGCGTTCTATGCACTCCACTTCGCCATTCAGTGACACGGGCAACACGATCATCTCCGCGGACAGCGTGCTGGCAGTATCCGAAGAGCCGGAAGAGACTGAATCACAGATATGTCAGATTCGTCCCAGAACATACCAATAACACTGACGATCCCGACCACACGGCGCGCAGAAGCCTGGCCCGAAACATGTGGTCTTCATTTCCTATGACGTAGAGGGATCGGGTACCCAGTGTTGTTAGCAGGAGCTCTGCAAGACGTGGACATGAGCATGAGAAAGCCCACAGGGAACGACAGATGTATCATGCGAAGGCACGACATACCGCGGTACCGTGATGCACCACACCGGACGACAGCGCGAAGGCGGAGCCGCGACAGATCCCCTGGCCGCTGACCTCCATGTCCTTCGTGCTCCACCTCGCTCCTCGTCACCTATCGCTCGGCTCTCAGCCCTCATTTCTCGACACGACACGACAGATGTTGTCGTCAACAGGTGCCGAGGCGCGAGGTGCGAGGCGCGATGGACGCCTGCGAAGAGGACTGTCAGCAAGCTATAAAGGAGAGACAGGACGGGAGGACAGACCTCAGGTCGAACACTCAGCTCGCCCTACCAACCAACAGCACTCGCACTCACCTTCGCACTTATCTCGCACATCACAATGTTCTTCTCTCGCGCCCTCATTCTCGCGGCTCTGCCCCTTCTTGCGGTCGCCACTGCCATCCAAGGCCGCAACGACAGCCCGCCGCCGTCCAGCACCGACCTATGCTGCGAGAGCACCAGCACGGTGAGCATACTCAAGACTCACCATCGTCCGAGCGCATTCGATGGCTAACTACGGAGTTGCGATTATAGGCCAGCGACCCCTCCACCGCCACACTCCTGGCGCTTCTCGGGATCGACGCTGGGAGCATCACCGCGCTCGTGGGTTTGGACTGCTCCGCGATCACAGTCATCGGGAGCTCTGGCTGCTCTGCCACGACTGTCACCTGCACCGACAACTCCCACGTGAGTCAGAATTTTCAGTCCAAGCACGACGCAACGCTGATGACGACTTACACTCATGTAGGATGGCCTCGTTGCCCTTGGCTGTGTCCCCATCACCCTCTAAGTCAATAGAGGTTCGCGTCGAGTCAGATGTATTGAGGCACGGTTCTGAGAGTCGTAGGAGAAGTGGACGATATTCATGTATGAGAGTTGAAGATCGAAGTTATATGAAGTATCTTGGACGATGATTTGCCTGGAGTGTGCCGAGCAGGAGAGTGTGAAAGATTGTTGTCACAGCACGAGTGTTTGGAGACCTGACGTCTGAGGGTGCTGTGAATGCCGTCCGTGCACGGGTCCGTCTGCAAAGGACGTGCGGAATTACTATAGCACAGCTTGAAACCACTCTCGGATTCATATTCTAATACAGAATATCTGCCAAAATCTATCAGTGCTGACGGAGACGGCCTTTGCGATTGACTCACGTATACAGCAGATATATACACGAGACTCCTCAGACCGCTTTGATCTCAAGGTCAGCGACGAGATCAACCCCCGATCGACAGCTTCAGCACCGACCCTCCGCTTCCCTACGCTCCTGCGCAAAAAACTGAGACTTGTCCGACGCCGTGCTCACCGCCGTGCCCATCGACGCACATCCATCTGCTCCGTCCGAGTCTGGGCCATTTGAGGCCCGTGTAATCGCACCTTCCTCTAGATCGTCCCAAAACAAATCATACTCGACGGGCGCACCAAGGGGGTCGACGAAGGCTGCAAAGCTGGAGGACTCGAACTCGGACTTCATGAACACGCCGGAGTCCGAGTCCGAGTATGAGTCTGAGTCCGTGCCGGGCGCCGATGCGAACATCACCGTAACTGTCTTCTCCCCGCCCGCGCTGGCAAGGGACGTCGAGTTCCCTGCGGAATCGAACTCTCGGAGGTTGAGGATCAACCGGGAGATCAGGAGCGGCATCAGCCTGCGCGGTGGCGGCTGTCAGCGACGGACGACAGCCTGTGAGAAGGAGAGGGAAGATTTCGCGTACGTGTCAGCAAAGGTCGTCTCGATATTGCGGACGTCGTTGACGAACAGGAACAGCAGCTGCAGGGCGCTCAAGATGAGGATGACGCTGTTCGGATACGCCGTGAGCGCTCATATCTGGTGGGTTGGGAGGGGTACCTACATGAAGTATATCGTTCCTAAGGCGGGTTCGGGTCAGTACCGCGTGGCTGGACGTGAGGTACCAGCAGCTTACCGTCCCGTAAGAGCAAAGTGGAGAGCGACGCCCGGAAGCGTGCGGTTCGACCATCCCTCCACATCCTGTACGTGCTGTGCCATGTGATGAACAGGACGAGTACGTCTCCCAGGAGGACGCAGGTCCTCGTCATCACAGCAACTAGAGCACATGTAAGGTTAGATGGTCGTCTGTATGGGAGGGTCTAGGGAATCGTACGTCTATGTGGGATGATGTGAGTACCATTGACGTGTCCAAGTCGATCCTCAGACGAATTAGCTGGCTCACCGTTCGTAGAGCTTCGGGTCGATATGTATGCTCGTTATGCAGAACAGGGGCGGAGGCAGCGTCCGGGTTGTAGTCAAGGGAGCGATGTACTGCGGGGCGCGGGACGGTATCAGTGACGTCGCAGGTTAGCTCCTGATAGTTAGGAAGATTCACAACGTTGACGACAACCGGCACTACCAGAAGCGCGAAGACTACGAGCGCAGGAACGATCGAGTGTTGAGTGAGTGCATACACTCGCAGGGCAAAGAATACTGTCTCAAATCGTTAGTATCACTTTGCACGTTCAGAAAAGGGACGGAAGTTACCGGACGGACCTGCGATGATTAAGAGTAGACTGTACTCCAACCCGGCCACAAGGAATGGCCCATAGCTGCAACTGAAACACATCAGCCGGTGAGCCTCGACGCGGAGTCTTCTGTCAGAATTCAGGCGTACGTCTGTATGCAAACATATCAGCGTCGGGGAAACACAGGGCCCTTGACAGTTAAATCGCCCTCACCTGATCAGAGAAGAGCAGCACTGCGAAGATGACGACTGAAAGCCTGAGGAGGGATACGTATCGGTTGAGGAGGAAGAGCAGCGTCGCCCCGTTGAATTTACGCTGCCACACCAGGCGGACTTCACGGTCAAAAGTTGAGAAGATCTCGTACAGCGTGAGCGCTGTTGAGAGAGGCATCAGGCGGGTCCTTGCGCAGAGCCTACCAGCACGTACTGAGCATCGCACAGTCCGCCTGAGCGTCGAAAATGCTACAACAAGCGATTCATCAATGCACAGCCCGCGGGCTCAGATACTGGCTATGCTCACTCACAAGACTGAGGCGGCAGAGACCAGCTCAGCCTGGTAGGTTGCTTTGCTCGTCATCTAGACAAGGAACTTCGAGTGCGTCCGCGAGGTGAGTGTTCCTGTACCGTTTACAGTCGTTCTGAGAGAAGAACTCACAACGCAGCGGCCGTCAAGGCCAAGGCGCATGGGGGTTCGAAGGAGGGCACGTTGGAGATGTGCGAATCGATGCTTGGCTTATGCCAGTCAGTATGTAGTACTAACACAATCCGACTCATCCGCAGGCCCATCTGCAAGTCCCAGGGCCGAATCTTCAGTTCTCAGGAGAGAGTCGCCGCTCTATGTTGAGATCTGTCCAACGACCGTGAGTCGACACGACCATTGACAGATACGCAGTAACAATGTACCTGCTGTGGGGTCCATGATGCGGAATACAGGCTGCGGCATCATTGCCGCATCGGCGCAATCCAAACTACGGTCTGGCGTCACGTGTATGCAACTGGGCGCTCTGGACTACGAGGTCGTCCTTCGCCTCTTTGCTTCCACCACACGACGGGGGGGGG
>WJSG01022566.1:22140-33743 GCA_016618145.1 Sanghuangporus lonicericola
GATACTAGTGCTGCGCGAACGAACATTGAGCACAGCACATACTTATATCCATCCAGTGAGACCCTTCATGATCACTACGTCAACCATCTGCGCTGATGTACGCTGATGCTCCGTCTCAGAGCCTGATGCCTTCCACCGTAACCCTCGATCTGGACGTACTCCGCCAGATTGTATGGTCGTCAGACCGGCAAACATGCGCTGCACTCATTCTGTCGTGCCGATTCTTCTACGAGGAAGCAGCCAAGCGTATCCTGCATGGCCCTGTAATCATCTCCTACCACCGTGACGTCTGGACGTTTGTGCGTTTTCTCGGGCCTCAGCCCCAAGCGCGTGCTCGATACGTACGAGAGCTTCACTTCAGCCTTACACGGCTCTCGCTCCAGGCTATGCACGCCCTCGAGGGCCCCATCTCTCACATGGACCGGCTTGAAAGTCTTGTGATAGACCAAGGGGATGACTTCTTGGATTTCTGCCCGTCATTGGGTGAGGCCCTCGCTAGCCTCACCTCCCTCCGACGGCTGCGAATATATTTTGCCGGCGAGCTCACCTGCAACTTCCTCAAAGCGCTGCAATCGGACCTCGTGTCGATGTCTCTCGACTGGACGTATTGCGACGACAGCTGGTTCACCGAACATAGCATGGCGGACGAGGATTGGGCGGCCTTCCACCCCGTTCCCCTTCTCGCGAAGTGGCACTCGACGCTCGAGGAGCTCCACTGCGAAAACTGGCACAACACCTCCCAGCTCCCAGTGTTCACCGATGTCTACCCCAACATGCGCCGTCTCACCCTCAACTTCGATAAGCTCCCGCTCGTCACGCCGTACATACGCGCATACCCCAATTTATCTCGCCTTTCCGCCCAGACCAACCACGACGAAAACATCAAGTATCCGGAGGACGCGGAACTCATACGTCAACACCGCGCGCTCAACATCGCCAGCCAAGAGGCTGTGGACGGTCCCGGTACATGGCGATGTCTCGGAGAATACGTCGGATCCCTCACAGACCTCTACCTCCTCGGCCTCACCTGCCGTATCTCTCGTATAGCTCTCACCACACAGATGACCGATCTCCACCTCGAGCTTCTCTCCTCTGTCCTGTCATATGCCCAGCCCACGCATCTCAAACTAGAAGGCGACGTTTCTCTGCTCGGACATCCTACTCACAGTCTTCCCGCCATCCTCCTTGGACCAGCTTCGTCTCGGCTGGAGAGCTTTGTTCTCAAGGTTGACCTCGAAACGGACGAGACATCGCTGAATGCGGGTGCGGCACTGGTAAGCACCCGCGACACGCTGACCCCTCACCAGTACCTGCCTGACAATTTCCAATTGCGCATGCACAGACTGCCCTCGCCACCGCTCTGGCAAAGCTGCACCTGCGCCGACTTCGCCTTCGTGTCTCCGAGCACAACCCACGCCCCAGACCGCGCTTGCCTGCCTACTTCTTAGCGCACGACAGCGAGCTGGAAACCGCGCAGGCTCCTCGCACCCGTGCAAATGTGAGGGACATCCTCCAGGACCTGGACATCGACGCGTTCATGGTTGGTATCCCGTCGCTCACGGACGCCATTGTCGAGTTCAGGTCCCCTCGCAGGAGCGCTGACCGGCAAAGGACGATAGTTCCGGAGCGTGCGGATCTTCCGGGGGCGCACGATCCTCATATGTACGAGATCGTGTGAACCTGTGCGCTGGCTGCTTGCTCTCTTGTGGACCTCGCTGTGAAGAACTGAACATGTAAGCCTCGAGACTATACATCTGCTGCTTGGAGCTGACTTGAACGAAGCTTCGGCGGCGGCGACGACGCGTGTGGTCACGCGTGACGGGACGCGTCGGTCACATTCTCGCCGTCCCTCCCTGAGTGGGAAGCCTGTGGCCTCGTCACCTCCGTCACCTCTCCGCGACGATTCCTTAGCCTGGAGCAGAGTTCTGAATTAAGAGAACCACGCCGTGGCTCTGTCCACTCGACGACCTGACTGTCCTACGGCCCCTACAACGCTTCGACAGGCCGGCCTATACTTACCTCCCGACACATCCACATCGACGCATCTATGCATACCCTCACGCATGCCCGATACATGCGACGGAGCGGGATCAAGCCTAAGGATTGACGCTTCCGTGGCCTCATTTGGATGCTCTTCGCGTTCGGTATGTCATTCTCGGGGCACTCATATCGCCCGATGAGCGGCCTCGGGTCACAGTACTCCTTCTCGTACAACAGCTCCCTGTTGGTATAAGAACGGACCAGCGGAGACGCGGTCAGGGGTCATGTAACGAATCTCATGTAAGTTGTTCGCGTAAACATGATACATATGCAGTCCTGCTTCGAACCCGACACTGTCGTGATAGGAAAACATACAGGAGACGATGATAAGTCCAAGATTCTGCCGGGACCAGGGATACAGATACAAATGGGAGGGAGGCGAAGGAAGTATGAGGGGAGAAACGGACTCAAGAGCCGTACCATAGAGCGTGTAGGGCCCGTTCGTCGCCCCAGTATATAGAGACGTAGTGGCCGGGACGTGGAGATATGAAAGAACGTCCGAAGAGCACATCCCTCGTCAACCATTGCATCCAGCTTTCGTCTGCCGGTCCCTGCTCTGGGTCATCGTGTCCCAGTGGTCCGCATGGGTGACAAGGGTGCGAAATCCTCCCCGCTGTGCGGCCTTCCCCCGAGACCGAGCCTTCGACGTCCTCGGAGTGGTGCGCGGCATTCGCGTCCTCGATCGCGCCCCATTCCACTGCTGCTGCTCCCAGGCCGGGTTCCGCCTTCGGTCGCTTCGCCGGTCGAGTGTCCTCTGACTCACTTGGCCGCTTTGCCCGTGTGTGCCCTTCCTGCGATGGGAGGAAGGAGTCTGTACCCCCTGACTCGTCGCCAGCATCGATATCGTCGTGCTCCACGTCGGCCATCGAAGCGTCTTCGCCGTCCGAGGCGTCTCCGTCGTCTGAAGCGTCTCCGTCATCGGAATCGTCCTCGGACTCTTCGTCCATGTCCATGTCCACGTCTGAGTCCGTGTCCGTGTCCGTGTCCGAAAGCTCCTGTATCCGACCCTCCGCACCAGCAAGTTCATGCATTTCCCGCAAGACGAGACATTCATCCTTCGTGAGCGAGTAGTAATTGACTTCCACCCTGATGCAGGCATGTAGTCAGCGACGTCACTTTACTGGAGTACTCGGATGAGACACATACATGACTTCGATCTTGAACGTCCAGGGACCAAGCAGCTGAACCCACGTATACGTGCAGTCCTCTTGAGAGATCCCGGTGAAGGCGATGCAATGTTTTGAAGGATTGCCAGCACCTCGGTGTGCTTCGGAGGAGTCACGCATGTTGCATTGGTCATCCGAATCAGTTGACCAGAAACCCCAAGGCCAGTCTAGAGTCGGATCGAGGCTGCCGTTAGCGTACTCATGGACCCGTTCGTAGAAATACAGCTGTGAAGGGAGCTGTCGCCCTCCACTGTTCCCCGACATATTGACGAGCGAAGTACGAGTGTAGAAGATGAGGTCACTCGCTGCGGGTGCGGGATGCCCTCATCTTAGCGAGGCTGGCTGCATACGACGATGTAATGACTCACAGACAGCCAGATCTTCGAGAATGTTGGACCAGTCACGGCGTCGACGGGCCTCGTCTATCAACCAGAATTGATAGTTGCTGGGAGTCTCCACGTAGGTCCGCGTACAGAGGGTCAAGCCATAGGCCAGATCGGTTACTGTGTATCTAGAGATGAACATCGCAAGACTATGAGCATCCGTCACTGCACAGGCAGGGGCACGATACGGATAGCCGGCTTACCTCCTCCATGGTTGTTCTTTAGTAGAACCTCCCGTCACAAACTCACTTTTATTGACGACTGAGTGTACGACGGTGGCTGACGACGAGGTCTCGTCCTCACTGTCGACGACGTTCGGTGGCAGGTATCTGACACGTAGCCCGAACAGAAAACCGTTCAGGTCCGGTAGTACCTCCTTTCTTGAAAGCGAGAATACTTCCCCTGGCGCCGGTATACGAAGAGAGGACCAGAACACGCCGTCGACGGTCGGCATGAACCCGATGGCTGCTATGACATTGAAGTCGTGCCATAGTCTCTGCAGGTAGTCGTAGCGATCCATCGGCACATTGGACTCGAAGTCGAATGCTGATATAGGTGTGCGAGACTTAGCAGACAGTATAGCGTCGTAAGAGGGTCCTCACATTTCACAAGGTCGCGCGTACTCGTCGAAAGCTCGAAAAGCAGCGTCTGTCAAGACCTTTGTCAGCACTGCAATTTTGGGCGGTCATGGAAAAGTAGTACTTCTCCGCTGAAGATGCAAGTGGGCAGTTTGTTGAATTGAATGCATGAAGGGTCAAGGAGGATCCGCCCATCTTCGCTCACGACAAGTCCTTCTTTGGACAGCAGGGACTCCATCTGCAGATGTAATCAGCGGACTGGGGCCCGGATGTGTCCCGGGTCCCTTACCCTATCATCAAGGGGCCAACAGAGGTTATCGCGCTGGGTCGCCAGATATGCGAGTCCCGCCTATAGCAGTTGGTAAGCAGCGGTACGCACCGACGCTGTCACGTAGCTCACATGTGTTTCTTTTGCCTACCTTCGAGCATGAGTTGGGGTTCAAGGGACTAATCACGATGAAATACGCACAACTTTCAGTATCCATTGCAGTTTGTCAGGACCATGAACCGTGTTGATCACCGCGTTGAACGAGCGGGTATCTGGTCGAAGCACATCAGTGCGAGATGACATATGATATTCGAGGCAACATACAGAACCCATCGACGATGAATGCGGTGCCTGCGTCAGGCTTGGAATATCCGATAACCTGCACGACGTTGGGATGCCTGTTCAAATGCGTCCTTTGAGGCCGCTCCTCTGAGAGGTAAACCGCACGTACCAGATCGACTTCGCAGCCTCTACCGCCTCGCGGAATTTGTCGTCCGGACGCGAGTAATTGCGCAGGACTACGAGTCTTCCGGTGTCACAGAGCCTTGCCTTGTAGCGTGGTTCGGAAGGATACAGGGCATCCTCAGGATCGATGACCCCCAGCAAGTCTATGTCCGCCTTGCTGAACAGTCGCAACTGCAGATGGGTAAGTCAGTAAGTCAGCTAGATCACGCAGAAGCACACAGAAATCATGCGCACCGCGCCGTCATACGGACTGCTGATTGTAACCTGTTGGAGAAGTGTGACGAGACGTGCATCGGTCTCGCGCGCGTAGCGAAGCAGGTCCGAGTCGACGCGCGCTGTATCGTCGAAGCGTTGTACCAGAGCTGTCTGGGTACGTCTGACGCTGCCTAGTTGGTACTCGGTACGTATAGAGCCCAGAAGCTGATGAGCAAGGATAAATAATCACTGCCGGAGACCGTCAATAAGTGAGCGAACTCGCATGAAAGGTTTCGACGGCTCGATCGAACTCCCTCCTCAGCTCGTCAAGTTCGGTTTTGCGTTTGCTTGAATGCATGATTGAACCAAAGATGCGCCGTATTCCGTGTTTCTTCCTGGTCCGTAATATGACTGCCTCAATTCTCTGGAGAATACTGCCACGATGCGTCAGGAGGGCAGGGCACACGTGCGATCTTCCATCAAACCACTCACATCAATAAACTATCAAGGCGTTCACCGAAATCGGCGATGTCTATCGAGCCTTCAAACGAGCTTAAGGTGTCGTATATGCCTTGCGTAGTCCCAGCAGCGTACTCGGCCAGCGAGCGCCTGTCGTCCTCCGTATCTTTGATCTCCTGCGAGCCAGAAGATGATTGGAGACAGCACACCGTGCAGCAAACGGGAGACATACCTTAGCCATTTCAGCTAGCCGAAGGGATATCTTGACCACATTGGTGAGTCCTGGAACGGGGAGAGCTTCGGTTGCTGCCTCCGCAAGGCGAAGCGCACGTATCAGGACGTCCATGGTGTTCAAGTTGGGATTGCAACTTCGCAAGTCCTCGGTCAGCACCTCCAGTAAGGTTCCACTCCAACAGATCGCCACACCAGCACTCACCAGAGACCAGCTTTAGTAGCGTGAAGTTGGCGGCGGAGAAGTCAGTCTTGGGGGATCTGAGACACCCGAGAGCGCCGCGACCTTTTAACACTGCTGCCAGTGCCGCCGGGTGTGGTCGTGTCGGGAACGAAGTAGACACCCGCTAACCAGTGCTACGCGGTAGGCTCACAGAGATGAGTCGGCCGTTGTGCCAGGAAGAGGGAGTTGGACATACCGGATGCGAGCGAGGCGCGCCGCCTGTCAATGTCGTCAGAGAACAAGGCTATGCGCGGCTAACTCACTGTTGCGGACTGGTGATGAGACAGGGCCGTGTCGAGCTTGTCACGGCCACGCGGAACGTCTGCAGCACGTAACCGACGAAAAGACTTCATGGAACAATGCACGCACCGCAGATCATTATGCGTGGGGCTAACTGATGCACGCACGAGCCGGTTGCGAGGGATGGCGCACCGGTCACGTCCTTGGGCGACGATGGAAACCTACAACTGGTATACACGTACACGGATGTGACTGCGACGACAGAGCATGAGAGAATACAGACAGCAACAAGGAAAGAACAAGAGAGAAACGACTACCCTACCCGACCTGACACCCGCGCTCATCAGTCGTCGTACTGTGTCAACTGTGACGGCAACGCTGTCAGATACCTACAACGCAGAGCAAATGTAGTTAGATACTCACGTCGAGTGTCAATGTACGCGAGCTATTCACGTCCTGATCACGGTAGATGCCCACGAGAGAGTTACTGCGCTCGTACAAGGAGCCCTTCAGACTGATGACGATGAACTGGAAGGTCTCCGACGAATGAGTCCGGATGTAGTTAGCAATCTTCGCTACGTTCGTGTTGTCCAGCGCAGCGTCGACCTCGTCCAGGACGAAGAACGGGGAAGGTTGATAGCTAAAAGCACGGTCAACTTGATCTCTACTTTCAGGACAAGGATGAGGCACGTACCTGTGGATAGCGAAGAGGAGCGCTAGAGCGGCGATCGTTTTCTCACCACCGGACAGCTGCTCCATGTCACGGAACCGTTTCATAGGCGGCATCGCATGGTACTTGATACCGGCCGTGTACGGCTCCTCGCTGTCTTCTAGGGTCAGGTACGCGACACCTCCTGCCGGTGCCATCTTGCCCTTCGTAAGGTCCTTGTACACCTGATCGATGCGCTCCGAGATATGGTTGTACGCCTTGTTGAACAGCTCGCACCTGGAAGAAACGTCAACGCTTGTCATCTTCGAAGTACTGGAGTCACGTACCGCTTCTTCTTCAGTTCGTTGAACTGTTCCCGTGCTGTCTTTGAGTCCTTCCGGGCCTTATCAGCCTCCTTTTCGGTCTCGACCAGTTTCGCCTCCACGTCATCGAGCCTGCACACAACGATTCAGTGACTGGGTATGGCATACACGAGTCATCACCCACCTATCCAGGGCTTTCATATTGGGCGCCAACCGCTCAATCTCAGCGTTCGCCTTGGCAATGGCCTCGTCCAACTCTTTGATAGTCTCCGCAGGGTCTTCCTGCTCATGCCCCGTCAGTGACACTACGCGAGAACGGCGCAGGCTTCGGACGTACATCGGGGTCCACCTCACCAAGGGCCTCGAAGTCCACTTCGATCCCGTAGTCAGGAACACGCTTGACGCGCTGAGTGCCCTCTTCATCGTCGTCAACGTCCATAGCCACCTCATCACGGAGGTTCTGTACGATGCCTGTGTGAGTTGATATCCAAGACGAGAAATCTCTGGCACTCGCCTCTTCCATAGGGACATTCTTGAGGTTCCCTGCCACCAGCGGCAGCGCGATCTCGTCCAGCCTGCACTTCCGATATATCGAAGACCGCTCCAGACCAAGCTTCTCAATCTCGTCGTTCTGGGCATATGTTGTCAGAAAGGAGACACTCCGATGTTTCGTATATACTCACGTGCGTGGCGATCTCCTTCAGTGCTTGGTCGAGCACCTTGCTCGCCTTGCTCGTCGTCTTCTTTACTTCTTCCACCTTCTTCGTCTTCTCCTCAAGCTCGTCATTCAGCTCCTTGAGCTCCTCTTGCAGCTCCTTGATGGCCGCCTCTGACTGCTCGATGTCTTCTTGCGCAGCGACGCGCTCTGCCTCGAGGCGCTCGAGGTTCGCGGTCTCCGTGCTGATGATTTCGCGGTACGTCGTGAGGCGCTCTGTAGTCATCTGGATTTGCTCCTGGAGGAATTGAGACCTGCGCAGCCCGGCGGTGAGCAGACGAGACCCAGAACCAGCTCATGAAGAGACATACGCATGCGTGAGACGGGCGATCTGGGTGTCAAACTGGAGGCGAGCCTCGCTCTCCGCTTGTGCAAGCTTCAGCTGACGCTCTTCGTACTCGCGAATATTCTCCACCCCGATTTGCTCGCAGAAGTCGGCGAAGATGTCGTCCTCGGCGGCGTTGATGACAGCCGTCAGCGCATCAACCTTCTCCTTCACCTTGTTGTACGCGGATTGCGCCTATTTGACGACGAACCCCAGGTCAGTATACGTATGCTCCTTAGTACAGGCACCACGACGTACCTTGCGGAGCTCGGGCTGAAGTTGCTTGATCTCCTTGTCAGTGTGCTTGAGCTCGCTCTTGATACCCTCGAGCTTCGCCTTGCACGCGTTCTGACAAGAAAAGAGTCGTGTGAGACATGGCATCATTCACAACAGCAAGTCTCTGCTCCATACCAGATCATCGCGCGCAACAGAGAGGGAAGACTCCAGGCGACTAATCTCCGCGATCAACACTTCGCTTTCCTTTCCACGAGGCTTGGATTTGTTGAGCTCCAGGAGTTGCGCCATCAGGTTGTCCCGCATGCGATGCAGACCTACGGGAGAGGATGAGTTTCGAGGACGAATCTTGCATAAAGTCACGTTTGCCTACCTTGAACGTCCTTCTCCTCCCACTTCTTGCCACCGGTCGAAGAGCTCTTACCACCAGTGATCAGACCGCTCTTGTGGATGATCGTACCCTCGAGGGTGACGGCTAGAGATGACTTCAACATCGGCTCTCTCGCATCGCGCACAGGGACTCACCTTTGACCTCCTGGCCCTTCTCGTAACACACGTACTTCGCGACCTCCATGGAGTCACAGACCAACGCATTCCCGCAGGCATGATGCATCGCGCGTTCGACGGCTGGGTCATAGGTGATAACATCAACCGCCAAGCGTGCACCCTTCGCGAAGGCACGGAACTTGTCGTTCACAGGCTTGACCTGGATCGTGTCGAGCGGGATGAACGTCGCCTGACCCGCACGCTGGTTGCGCATGTACTCGATGCAGTCAATCGCTGTCTTCTCCTCGTCAACGACGATCGCGTCGATGTTGCGCCCAAGAACGACTGCCACAGCCGTCTCGTACTTGCGCTGCGTCGGCTTGCACAGGTCGACGACGCGGCCACGCACACCGGGGAAGATGCGCTGCAGGTTCGAGAGCGTCTCCTTGAGACGAGCTTCCCGTTGCGACTCCTGCTGGTCGACGCCAGCCTGTGTGAGCTGCTCGTAGATGTTGACCAGCTTCTCGTTGGTCTCCTTCTCGAGCGTCCTGCGCGTCCCGGTCAGAGACCAGACATCGTGCCATGATTTAAAAGACTCACTCAATGCGCTTCTTCTCTGACTGCTGATTCTCGTACTCCTGCTTCACCTTCGCGAGGTCGCCCGACAGCTCCTTTACTTGATCTTCCAACTACGTGGGAGACGTTCAGCACATAGACGACTGCGGACAGAAGAATACGCACGTCCGACTTCTTCTGCTCCTGCGTGTGCCGCTCCTCCTCGAGCTTCTCGCGCTTTTGCGTGAACTGCTCCAGCTTGTCCTTCAGCTGGGCCAGCGTCCGTCCGGCAGTCTTCTCGTCTCGCGCGAGGGTCTCCAGGGACTGACGCTCGTCCACTGCCAGGACGCTCGCTGCCGCCTTCCTGTGCGGGCGTCAGCCAATGACTACGTGCGACAGTAGATCATACGTACAGTCGTCTATACTCTTCCAGAGATTCTTCACTTAGGGATAAGTTACGTTGTGCGGCCTTGCGCTGCGCCTCTGTGGACGGTGTCAGTCGTCGTCAACGGAGCGCCGAGACCGACGTACCCTGTGCAGCGTTCGCCGCCTTCTTCACTGTGTCAAGATCCTTCAGCAGCGCCGCAAGCTCGCGCTTCTGCTGTTCCTCGGTCTGCTTCAACTTCTCCAGCTCTTGCTGCGCCTTGTCCCGCTTCCGCTCCGAGTGCTTGAGCTGCGCCTCAATGCGTACCAAGTCCGGCCGCTACAGAATCACCGGTGAGCTGCGCACATGGTGCCAGGCTGTCCAACGCACCTTGGTCTCCAGAGCCTTCTCCGCCTTCTTGATCCTCTTCTCCTTCTGCATGACGCTCCCCCGCGCCTTCGCTTGCTCTGCACGCGCCTCCTCGAGGGCCTTCTCGTGCTTGCGCTGCTCCTGGCGCAGCCCAGCAAGCGTCTTGTTCTGCTCGCGGATCGCCTTCGCGTGCTCCTCCAGCGACTTCTGAATGTGGTAGAGCTTGAACAGTATGCGACGTAGCACAAGGTCGTCCTGCGACGCGTATCAGAGTGCGAACTGTCTCATGTATGCGGACTGAACCTACCCGTTCGTCGATTAGCTTGTCAAACCGCTCCGCCTCGCCCTTCTGCTCCTTGTACTGCTTGATCTCCCCAGCGATGCCGCGCCGCTTCGTGAAGTTGAACGTCGCGTTCTCCGTCGCGCGTTCAAGCGCCTCCTTCGCCTTCTCATATTCCCCAGCAAGCTCGAGGGAGCCGGAGATCTGGTCTATGAGACGCGAGAGCTCCTTCGGCGACTGCTGCGCGACAGCCTCGACGTCGCCCTGGAAGACGAGGAAGTTCTTCGCCTTGACGAGAATGTTGTGGCTGACGAGCGCGGCGTTGTACGCGACCATTGTCACCACTTTGCCGTCGATCTTGTACTCGGATTGTCCGGCCGTCGATACCCTATGAATGGGTGAATCAGCCGCCAAGTCCGGTCTACCTGTAATCTGGAGTGGTCCGCTACCGGTCCAGGTGACGGGAGTCGAATGGGAGCATGTGCCGCCATTCCGCGGCGTGCAGTGCTCGGCGCATCTTGTATCTTTCGCATGCACGCGTGAGATCCGCATGCGTGGACTCCGGGCTGTTGGACTTGGTCGGCAGTTTGCAGAGTGAGCCAGAATATGAGCAACTCTGGCTCCCCTCCGACGCGCCCATTCTCATGCAGATATCCTTGTGTCTGCACACCGTACGCCGTCACGCTTTGCTGATGTGCGCTGAGGCAGGTGGAAGTGGAAATGATCGTTGTGGTGGGTGGACCTCCACTTCCATCAGCCTCGAGACATTGCAAACGTACGCGTGCGACACATTGAAGAATACGACCACACTAAGCTGGGGACGCGACACGACATGTTCAGCCTCGCGAAACGAACGCGGTTTGGCCCACTGGTTTGCCCCACTTCAAGGCATCGAATCAAATATTGAGTGACTCACGTTCTCTGGAACCTCCACTCCTTCTTGCCGGCATCTTCATAGACCGCAAGCACCCACGCCTTCTTCGCCGTCCCTTCGCCCTCCTCAGCCTCGTCCTCGGCCTCCTCGTCCTCGGGCTGCGCCTGCCCTCCATCCTCGC
>WJSG01022587.1:0-11963 GCA_016618145.1 Sanghuangporus lonicericola
AGAACGTCGCATCGCACGAGTAGATGAGGTATTCGGGTGCGCGTCGCATGCGGCAAGTAGTGCATCGCGAGCAACAGATTCTACACGACTCCAGGCTTGCGAGGGGTTAGGATGCGGTTACATTCAGGACGCGGCCACCCGCACATAGGACACCGACGCAGATCGGCGAGCGGCCGGCCGCTCAAAACATAGGCGTGGAGGCGTCGGTCCAAGATCTGGGTACTCTCCGCACGCGTTGATAGGTATCGGACACGTCTATGCACGGAATTTGCGCCCTTCCGGAGGTTCCACAGGAGCGAGCCCAGTACTCCCGACCGTCCTACGTCGGCCAGTACGCTCGCCACAGTACCGTACTCCTTCCCTATCGCTCCGTCACCCCTCCTACCGTCCGAACCCTCGCACAGGTCGGACAACGCGGTCTGCAGCCCGTCCGCACCGAGCGGCGGCCTGTCAGACGGTTCACGTCCCCGATGAGACATCTAGCCGCAATTCCGAGGTCTCGTACGCAGCCTCGGTCACGGACGCATGGTCGGAGGGGTTCTGGAGCGTCCTTCACGCCAGTTGATTGGCCGATGTGTTTATCGCCGGAGATGGAGCTCCGCGCCACCATCTTGGGTAAACATCGGTCGTCAGCGCTTCGAACCGGGCGGGGCTCGGCGCGCGCGCTGGTTGGTTAGCTGTGGTTAAAGGCTGACAGCAGGTCCGTGCGCAAGGAGCTCCGCCCATCCCTATTGGCTCAGGACCGTTTGCGGAGTCTTTCCGAGGCTTGCGTGCTGTCGTTAGGGTAGCTTTGCTTTTGTACCTTCGGTAGCGTGGTGTGCAATTCAGATTCCGTTCTCCCCACAGTTCAGCTCTAAGTCTACCGCCGCCGCTCCGTGCTCACCGTCGGAAGTACCGCCGTCACCGTCAAGAAGTCCTACCGTCGTCGAGTCGATAAGTTCGAACCCGTTCCCTCCGCTACTGCCTCCGTGGTCTCCTCTCCGTGTCCTACGTGGTTCGCCCCCGTCGCGTCCGTGCGTCGGAAGTCTCCCCGCCGTCCGGGCAGGCATCGTTGAGTCCTCCCTACCGTCTCGCCTCCGTGCCTTCCGCCCCGTTTTGTCTCTGTGGTTTTCTCGCCCCTTGCCGGACGCTCCTGTCATCGGAGAGTCGCACGTAGTTCGTTCAGGACACAGTTCTCCGTCAGTTAGGATTGGTTAGGAGCCCCTTCCCTCCTCGCATATAAAATACGTGCATACAGTCCTTGGCTGGAGATTTGTGTGGTGTTATCCGCCCATTTCGCCCCTTGGCGTATCAACGGGCGTTGGAGGTGCAGGATCAAGTGCGCCAACGGAGCAAAGCCGGCAGATGAGCAGTGTGCGTGTGACTGGTCGTCGAGGGCCAGCGGTTCGAATGCAGCTCGGGAGACGAGGTGCTGATTTCATGTGCAGGCACTCGAGGTTGGGGGGTGGCCCTCGGCCACCACTGAAGGTGGGCACGCTCGCGCGGGAGCCATATTTATGAAGAGCGCAGGTACTTCAGGAGGTTTAGAGCGAAGCAGGCGGGGCGGCGATCAAAGAAGTGTCCGAGAGGTACAGTACCTTGCGCACAGCCACACCACGCGATTCTGACTTCGGCGTCTGCTCCAGCCACCATCCGTGATTCTCGGATCCCTCAGCTGCTAACGCACCAGCTCACAACATCATCACACACGCCGCACGCCATCTGATCCTCAGCATTGCAGTGTGCCCGGAAAGTCAACCGAACCTCGAAATCGTTTGACACCCAACATGCCTCTGACATACCAGGAGTGGCTGGTGCGTCACATCATGGACCGTCGGCACTATGCATCTGACGCGTGGCTTCACAGATCGCGGCGTCCGTGTATGCCACAAGCGACGACGACCGCGTCGGGATCACCTACGGGCAATTCTCGAATGTAAGAAGCAGTATCGCTGCCTGTGATGCCGTTCTCACGCGACGCAGATCATGGAAGCTGTGGGTTTCCGGAAGCACCAAACCTTGGGCGGCACACTCTGCCCGCCCCAGCGATTCAAGCATCTTCCGAACGGGCATCAACTGCTAACCTTTAACCCCGTGAGTCTCTCGCAGCTTGCTCACCTTGGCTCCACTCACCGTGCACAGTGCGCGCGGTCCCTGAACTGCGAAATGTTGAAGACTATGCAGGTCAAGTAAGTGGAACGCCGCCCGTGGGAGGCAGAGGCGCTGAGCTTCTGCAGGTTATAGACCCGCTTGCGCGAGCTATATGGCCTCGAGCTCGATGACTTCCCAGTGGAACGCAAGGACACTTGGGAGGATCCGGGGGACCCAAAGGATCCGGTGCCGATACCAGACCAGGGTCTGTTGGACGACTTGTGATGGGCTGCTGGTTTGAAAGCACGGAAGAAGGGAGTTGGATTATAATAATGTTAAACATGCAAGTGGCGCATACGATGAATGGACGGAATATCTGTGGCAGAGTATATAGTGTCGTGCAACAAGCCCTGGTTCTTGACGAGTCGAACCGCAAGGTCGGTAGCTTGTGACTTTGCGGTGGGATGTAGCTGACACCTGAACACAGTGAGACCGATCTCAAAGAGTGGCAACTGTTTACGATGGTACGACGAACGCCACGAGTGGTTCCGCCTCGCAGCAACTAGATGAGAGCAATGATGCCGAGGCACAGCGATCTCGCACGCGCCGTCAGAGCAGACGGAATCAGGAGATTAGCCCCGGCCCCTCAGCAGTTGAGTCACGGCGACGTGGTCCTCAGACCGCCGGGGATCCCTCGCATGGGATCCTTATGTCTCAGTTTCGTGTGACTGGTCCGATGTCTGCCGCTTCGAGCACCGAGCCTGTTCAAATTACTCAGAGCATCAGTGCAGGCAGCGATCCATTTCGGTTTTATTCCGCACCAACCCAGCCGTTTCGGACAGGTGAGTACTTACTATCAGGACGAACCGTATGAGTAGTACTCATGCATTAATCTGGTATACTTCGGCCTTCATACTCTACCATCCACGCAGCGTCGTGCACGTCCTCGAGACGATCTCAGCAGTCGTGCCACAAGTGAGGATGAGTCAGAGGATCCCCTGCCGCGAAGTGAGTTGATTGCAGGCTCTCCTCCTGCTGTGCTCTAATGCTGACCTGCTTTTTGGCCAGATCTCTGTCGGTCTCCTTTGTCGAGACGTCTTCCAACGACTACGAACAATGCAGAGGCAGAAGACGACGAATATCGCGTCCGTTACAAGCGCAGACAGACCGGTATGTAGTCCATTGCATTATCCTAGCTCCTCACACTAACATGCTGACCTGTACACAAGGCCCTCGCTCGAGGCGTCAGCCCTCCAATGCACTCCCTCTTGCCCGACGCCCTTACCGGGAGCCCGTCGAGCGGCATGACCTCGGTCGTATGGAGGTCTCTTGCCGTCACTGCGGTGCGTGGACGCGAGCGGCAACGAATGTCGCTCACACAAGTCCGCTACTATGCCTATCAGCTCCAGGTGCGACCAACAGAGTTCTGCACTATACTGCGAGGTGACCGACTGCTCCAGCAGTACATCGTCGACATGTGGGGGGCGTCCGAGGAGAGCCGTCTTAACTTCATCCCCACGCACCAGAACGAGCTTCGAGCTTCCGTCTACAGTGGGCTGCAAGATGCCATGCGTCACGGTCAGGACGTCGACCTCCGAGAGCTTGGTCAGCTCATCGTTGTCCCCTCCTCTGACACTGGCAGCCCTCGCTTCATGCAGCGGCTCTTCCAGGACTCGATGGCGATTGCTCGCTATTACAAGCGCGTCGACCTGTTCCTCACAATGACCGCAAACCCTTCCTGGCCAGAGATCACTCGCGAGCTGCTTCCAGGGCAGACTGCTGCTGACCGCCCGGACTTGGTTGCGCGAGTCTTCAACCTCAAGAAGAAAGCACTACTTCAAGAGATCTTCGAACGAGTAAGAGAAGCGTGGCCGTCCTTGACTGACAGGTACGAGTACATTTTGGCGGGAAGCATTCACTCTACTGATTCACTCTACTGTCCACCGCGGGGGCGACGAGGCTCGTGCACTAGCACCTCGTCGGACTTGCGGTCGGCGGCAGGTTCGTTGCGACAGGTGACCACCGCGCTGGGTGACGACAGGGTGAGCGTAAACATGAGTGCGATGGACGAGGACTTACAACCCGGCCGCAATGCGAGCCAGCGACAGGTCTTCGAGGTCGCAGTCGGTGTACCCCTCAAACGCCGCGGTCGCGCGGAAAACCAAGACGTTCGCAGCATAACCATCGCCGGCCCGACCTTCCGCGGGGAAATGAACTACGAACGTCTTGCCGGTGCGTTGCATGCACACGACGAGGTAGTCGGTCGCGGCGGCGGAATAGAAGACGGAGGCCACATTGGGGACCTGGAGACCGCGGCCCATCGCGAACGACTGCACCGGGACGTGTCGAATGCGGGGTGTGCCTTGGGGGTCGAAGTAGATGGCGTTGACAAAGCGTCTCTGCGAGGACGGGTGAGCGAGCGAACATCGCGGTCATGGACTAGCATACTCACCGCGTAGGACATTGTGCAGGCAGAACTGGGGAGAGTTGAGAGACGAGCGCGCGCGGAAAACAAATTGGAGTCGATATGCGGGGTAGATCGCGATCGAGAGAGAGGATTGGCGTCGTCGTCGGTTTTGCCGTTAGCGTGGCGACTGACCGGCGATTCGGGTCGTGCCTGACGAGCCTCGATCGCGTGGCCCGGGGCCGGGACCGGCCGTCCNTCGATCGCGTGGCCCGGGGCCGGGACCGGCCGTCCCGCGTGGCCGATAAGATTGGGACAAGCGCCTGCAGGAGATAAGGCGATCTCTCGGCGCCAACTGGTCTGCGCGGGCGCCTGGGCTGCCTTGCGGGGGACGTGTTCGACGTTGTCGCGAACGGGGTCTGCGAGCTGTTCGAGGGTTTGAAAAGTGGCGGACACACTGATACATGGCCTAGGAACCCGCATGTACAATTTAGAACATTCAGCATGCGTATTTACGGACGAAATAGCAGACCGGCCGTTTTGTAAACCGGTCCGCCGTAATAAACCCGGGTTTTATAAACCTGATTATAGTATCTACAGTTGTTGACAAAGGCGATCTGCCTCCGGCCGCTGCACTAGAGCGGAGTCTTTCTTCGGTTTGCGGGATTTTGATGGGGTGCTGAAGTGTGTACCAACAGGCTGACCAGCACGACGCGGGGGCTTCCTTGGAGGTGTCTGAGGACGTTGTGACATTCTGGGAGATCAGTTCCAACTGAGACTGTCTACCCGGTCGCCGTGCTATCGTGGTGCCAAGGCTGAGTTCGCTGGCGCTCATAGCCAGCGACGAACCTGCAGGCGGCAGCGCGCTCCTCCTCCTTTGGGCATTCCCTCTCCCATAACATACGTCCTCAACATCTTCGTCGAAGTCCTCAGCACCTCAGCCAGTATGTATTGCCGCCACATCCAAACTTGGTTGATCTATTTATAGCGTATCGCAAGAAGACGTCCGCGCGGAGCGGTCCTTTATGAGGGAATTCCCATCTACAAAGATATGGGCCTACTAGGTGGGGTCCCCTGCTGCCCTAGGTGCGCAAGCGATGGAGTCGAACACCGCGCAGAGCACTAGACGCCTCACATCAGCAAGCGGCCTTATCTTGGCCAGCGCCTGCCACGCAATCTTATCAGGTTACTGGCGCTATCCCGGTCTCGGCCCTTCATGCACGAAAAATCGCGACCTCGGGCGATGCGGGACGACGCGGGAAACGCGCAAATACGCCGGGGGAGGACATTGCAATGTCCCCAGGCTGGCGGGACGGGACATTGCAATGATCATTGTAATTACTACGGCCCGAGGCGGCGAACCACACAGACCGTGAGGACTGGCAGAAGTGTATACCAGGCGCATTGCAGACACGTGTCGAGTAGGGCAATGTGCCGTAAAGGAACAGTCTAGCTGCGGTCGCGAGCAGTCGCGAGTTCGAACCTTTCCGCTTCCACTGTTACTGTTCACATTGTCGACAGCCTTTTCACCGACCACGACACCACTCTTTGTGTCTCTGCCTTACAGCCGACGTTCGGACAGTCTAGCACGCCGCTCTGTGGGCCTCTGCTAGTACATATATACACCGGTGTCAGCCTCTTGGAGTGCTGAATGGCTTCCGATCAATGACCTCCACACGGACCATTGTCCTTTCGAACACGCGAGCGAAGGATGTCGATATAACAATTCGGCGGGCGAGACCCGTCACCCACGATGTTCGATACTCCTGCCATGAGGACTGCGGACGCATTCCAACCAGACCTGGCCCCGCCCGCTCCGTTGATAATCCCTCTAGGCGGACGTACCGTACCTGCAGCGGCCGACACACACCCGGCCCAAAACACCATCTCCCCGTCCTCAGTTCCACCGCCCCGTCCTATGACGGCCCTGCGTGAATCGAAGACGTGGCGCGCGTGCCGGGCGACGCCGTGCAACAAATCAACCATATATGTGTGTGAGCAATGCGACGCCGAGGTGCCCTACTGCAGTCCGAAGCACATATTGCAGGTATTGCGTGCACAGTATGCGCGTACCCAACGCCATCACTAACGAACATCCGATATAGGACTGGCACAGACATGTCGCTATATGCGAGCGCGCGGGCGTGTACACAGAGGAACATGCTCTGTTAATGTCACTCATGAACATGGCCCGCGCGGCGCGCAGGGGTCGGCCTGACGAGTCTGACGGCAGCGAGGCGGAGAGTCAAGGGGTTAGCACGACCGTGGACAGCCACGCCACGCAGCCCACTCACACTGTTGTCGCCTGGTATGCCCATCCGGAAAGATGTAAGTACAGCCCGCCACCTGCTTCGCGAATGCTGTAACTGATACAATTGATGTCTTCCAGCCTCGTTCACCCCCGTCTCCATCTCGGTCTATCCCAAACGCACCGCATACGTAGCGTCGGTGTCCGAATACGTCGGCAGGAATCCCTCGAGCATTGTGCTGCGTTTTGGCGTCAGGTTACGTCCGCGTTGTACGCCGCTGCTGATCCTGTACTCCCTCAAAGACTACCTGCGGGAGCGGGATGTCAATCAGTGCATAACCGGGCTAGCCAGGACACGTACTATACAAAGCGTACGGTATCTACGTACGGTAGGGTTCGTAAACAATTCGGTCTTTGCACCACTCTCCTGTACGCGCCCTCGTGATCGCGTCTCGCTTAGAATCGCTAGTTAGCGCTCTTACCGTAGTTATGTTTTACCGTGTTCCAGCTCTTTCCTCTCGTCCTCATCCCTCTTGCAACTGCAGTTTTGAGAACATACGTCAGCCAAGCACGTAGCTATGTATATAAGGATCGCTAGCGACATGAATAAGTTTTGTTCCCCCGTTTTAGACCGCTTGACCGCTTGCTCGACTTCGAATCTCGACCCCTCCTCTCGACTTCACTCTTCTCGTCTCGACATATACTCTCGCCGTCTCGACGAACGCTTCCGCACAAGCCAGCGCACGACCATTTGGACGCGTTGCTACGCGTTCGATTCCAGTCTACTCTACTCACAAGCTAGCTACTCAACGCACCTCCCTCTCTCTCCACCTCTCTCCTCTCCTCCTCTCACTCCCACTCTCGACTCCCCGGGTGTACGCCCAGACGACCTCGCCCTTCGGACCGACGCACGCACCCTGTGTCAAGGTCTATCATCGTGTACGGCGAGGGGGTGGAGGAGGAGCGGCCTGGAGCGGCCGGCTCAGATGAGAGCCCGCAGAAACCATTCCATGATGCGCCACTTTGTGTATACACATCTCTCCACTGGCCCTTCTTGGGCCCTTCCTGGCCGATTGGCCACCCCTCACACCGTCTCTTGCCATCTGGATATAGTCTCACCAGCCAGACGTTATAGGCACGGTTCTGCCTCGTCCAAAACGGGAACGAGAACGGGACAAGGACAAGACAGAACCATGCGTATAACGTCTGGTGAGTTTGGTATAGGCGGGTGTGGGGTTCCGTCACGCTCGGCCTTGTGGCACCCATTCACCTCTCCTTCTCTGTGATGTCTTCCCCGCCATGGCCGAATTCATCCCGCTTCTTGTTTGTCTGCCCCAAGGTCAAACCAGTCGCCCTAACAATGGCGCCTACCACATCCTCACGAACAACTGAGCCAACAGCAGTCGCGGCGACGTTCCGAGTCCATGTAGTTGATGATGTTGCACCTGCAACCACTGACACCCCCACTGCGGCTGAAGGTGTGGATGCACCTCTCGCCGATGCCGACGCCGATGCGGATGCCGACGCCAACGCGGATGCCAATGCCAATGCCAACGCCAATGCCGTCGGCGAGCTTCATGTTCTTTGTGTGGATACGAAGAATCTCGAGACGACCAGTAGGCTCGGTGATGCCGATAACGACCTCACAGTTGAAACAGCCCAATCGACGAAGGGCGGTGGCGATGGAGTTGAGACGATTAGTGGCAGCCATGACGTTCGAGCGCGCCTTGAGACCATCCATGAGGGTGAGGAGTTGGGAGACGACACGACACTCAACGTCTCCGTTGGTCTTCTCACGCTTCAGGGCAATAAACTCGATCTCGTCAATGAAGATGATAGCTGGCGAGTTCTTCTCCGCCTCCTCGAACGCCTTCCGTAGGTTGGTCTCCAACTCTCCCGCCACCTTCGACATGATGTCGGGACCATTGATGAGGAAGAAGCACACGCCGGTCTCGTTTGCGACCGCATGCGCCATGAGCGTCGTACCCCAAACATGAGAATGCCGCGCGGTGGCTTGATACCAATGGACTTGAAGAGCTGAGGATGGCGAAGAGGGAGCTTGGCAAGCTCAAGAATCTGGGCCATATGCTTGCGGCAGCCACCGATGTCGTCGAAGCCAACCTCGTTGCAATTGGCCTCCTCCTCGCGCTTCACTGGGTCACCCCCTAAAACAAGATGTCAGACGACGCGGATCTCAGTGGATCGGGAGCTACGCACCTGTGTGAATGACTGTGTCTTGTGCGACAATGCAGTACTCCGCGGAGTCAGTGTCGATAACCTTATACTCCACTGTCTGCATACCACCACAGACAAGGAAGGTGTCGCCCTTGCAGACGGGACGGTACGCTATAATTGCTCTTGTTGAGTCACGAGTACGTCGGTGTATGCGAGGACTACGCCCCTTCCAGGATGTAAAGGTAAATGTCGAAGGGGAAAAGGTGCACGCACTTGCCGTACTTGATGTCCACGCAGGAGTGTACGTTGACCATATCACCGAGCTTGACACGAAGGTTGTTGCAGGTGATGTCGTTTGTCTGGATCTTGCCCTCCTCGACGTCATCCGAGCTGCCGCTTCTTGCCGCTGCGTATACGCTCAGAAAATCAGAAAAGAGTTAGAACAGAACTGATCACATACCGGACGATGATGCTGTCTCCGCGGAAGCGCTGAAGCGCTGAAGGGTCTCCATAGTCACAGGGTTCATGGTGGCCACTGCACCAACTTCAGTCCCTCAACTTGGCAAGGTCGCGGTTCCACTTACCAGAGTTGTCATCTGAAGATGTCTCAGTTACAATGAGATCTCAGAAGGTTGGGTCTGCGTACGGTCTCTGGGTAATCTGTACAGATGAAGGAGGAGAGGAAGAAGGTGGGAGGAGGAAGGTATTTTCAGGAGGTTGCGCAAAGTAACTTATTGGACTAACTTAGCCTACTTGCGCTCCCCTTGCGTACGTTGGCGCTTATTCCACTTGCGTTTCCCACGACCACGACAATTGTACTTGGTGCGTAGATTGATTTCGGCCAAAGGGGTCGAACCAGGAGCCGCGTCTCCGGTACGCAGTTGATGAACGGACGCTTCAGGGTGGCGCACCACTTGCTGGTCGACAGCCTGCAGCTCAGCTCGGGACAGGCGGCCACCGGGAGGACGAGGATGTTCATGGGGACCTGAGTGTTCCCAAACGTCAATACGATCTCCGTTCCTCTCCTTTGTGTAGAAGTACGACAGCGCCTCACATGATATCTCCTGGAGGGTACTGACGCCGGTACACTGCCTGTTCGGGCACCGACCCTCTAATTGATCTTCACGTGCCGCCTTCTGTGTCCGAGGCCTGACAAGATAGCGACACTGAATGCACCGCAGTACACCCAAGCAGACTCGGCACTCTGCCCTGACTCCCTGATGCGTGTAGTAGCCTCGAGAACGCCAGGCCCACTTCGACTGGTTCCATGTAGCATCGTCAACACCCTTTCGCTCACGAACCACGGTCCCATTTGGCCAATTATCTGCATCTAGCAAGCAACCAGACTCAGCGGGGGCTCGGACCAAAAGATAAATGTCGCACTCTTACCCTCAATATTTATCCGGGACACAGGTTCAGCCTTCAAACCGGAAGCGGGGATTGGAGGACCGCCATTGGTACTAGGCTGTTTTGGGGATATTGCGGGCTGCTCCACACGTTGCGGCGGAATTCCGCCGTGACTACCGTCCAAAAGTGGAGCCGGTCCAGGGGTAGTACCACCCAGAGGATTGCGGATCTGGATAGCCCCTAAATCGAGTGGAAATGAGGATGTTCTGTCTGCACAAATATGAGAGTATATCTGATACACGTACCCTGTCCGCCCTGCTGTATACAGAGACTGCCGTCGGGCTGAAAAGTGATTTGAACCCCGGCAGCTCCATTCGAACCGGTGCCGGTGCGATGGCTGTGGTTAACCGACGCGCCCGCCAAGTCTGGGGATGCAAAAGGCCTGCGAAAGAAGTCGTAGACTCTACCGAGCATACCGCAAGCTGAGGAGGTGTGTCGCGAAGTCGGTGCGTGCGCAGGAACCATGTAATGAAAATCAAGCAGTAAAAGCTTCAGTAAATTGACAAATATGGAAGGTGTACAAGAACGGCGTAGGCCTCCAAGCGCTGGAATTTAATCCCATCAGTGAGCACACTTTACGGTCCAGAGTCACACATGGGACATACCTCAGCTGTGCGCAAGGCCCGCAATGTCGCCTCGGGACGAATGCTTGCGCGCTCTGACCGTACTATTCTAATACAGTTTGTGTTGAAAACTGCGGCCTTGATGCTGTGGTTACTATGACGAAGGGTCGGGCGCACCTAGCTGTACAGTCCTGAGTATGGATGCAGTCGCTTTGGGGTTATCCCGAGCGCGCGCGAACAATCTCAACTTCTGAGTTGCCAGATACAGCATTGCTGTCCTCTGACTGCGCTGCGACGATTCGTGGACTTAGCATCAATACCTGGTAACAGAACACCTGAGAGAGGACTGAAATCACCACCAAGAAGTCGTTATGTGGTACTGCCAGGTGGAAGCGGTGGTAGGAAACACCCCGAGGACATCAAGGTGCCGAGAAATGCAGTTCAAGGACATGTGACTTACTTCTAGGTTTCCCTGCTTCGCACCGTCACCTCTGCTTCTCAGAGCCTGTTCTACCCATCGTCGATGGCGATTGCGCGCATACATGTAAGTCATACTACTATTTGCAGCTCTCTTACAGACTTCTACGCAGTAGTACGCAGGAGTATGCAGTAGTACGCACATGTACGCATACAAAGACGCCCGCAGGCCTCGAGCTCTTCAGATCGGGCCTGATTGCACCCATCACAACGGAACCGGTTCCCCGGCTCCATGTACACTCTAGGTAAGTGCATACCTCGGTCGTACAAGCCTGTAGTGACAGGCGGAGGCCGCGGGAACGCCGAAGTACATGTACGCAGGTTCACGCAAGTCCACGCTTGCGGGCGGCAATTTAACTTGCCCCACCAAATGTAACGGCCACGCCGCTACATGGCCTCCTCGTGGTCTCCCTTACTTAGTTCTTAGACGGACTCTTAGTTAGTTGCCTCTATTTGTATCCACGCCGATGTCGTCTCGTCGGCCCGCCTCTCCTTCCCGATCCTCTCGCCCTCGCGTGGCCTCCACAGGCACGCTCTCCCGTTCCTTTATGTACCTCGCTCTCCCTCTTTGTATCCTCGCGGAATCAACGCCAGTGTCCGGCGCCCTCTCCCTTCGCTC
>WJSG01022602.1:0-16745 GCA_016618145.1 Sanghuangporus lonicericola
CCAGGACCGATACCATCGTTGACAAGCTGATGAAGTACGCTATTCAGCGTGGCATGCTAACCGGGTTCGTGTCCTCTGCCAACCGAGTCTGCTGTGTCCGCCGACGCTGAGTCCAAACTGCTGTAGCCTTTGTCAGGCGGGCCACATGATCACCGTGCGTACGCTCTACCCTTTAGGTCAAGCTCCGAGCTGATGACATCTAGACGGTGGCCCTTCCGGGCCGTTTCCTCTTTATTCCCTTCGCTTGGTTGGAGGGCAAGCGTAAGTGTTATGCGAACATAATCAACTAGGCTCTCACTGACAGGCATTGATAAGTCTACTGCAATGCGCTCCTCGCTTCGTGAGTGACCCATGTTTATCCCGTGGTGCACCGGTGTCCGAGTGACGTCCTGGCAGGCTCAATGTTCGCGCCGCACTCCGTTCTGGGGAGTATATCGAGGACGAATCTCATACGCTGAACTCCGTGACTTCGTTTGCGGCCAATCTCCGGAGCCCTCCTCGCGACCGGCGCCACTTGGAAAGGGTGAGGGTGTGTGTACTCCTGCGTGAACCGGCTCTGACGCATAGCCCGGTCCTGTCAGGGTGCCTTCAACGATGCCACGACTATCGAGATCAATATCACCAAATCCGCAGAGATGGTTCGTCTCATCTCGTTCTGATACGTTCAGACATGGACTAACACTGCACGGCATGGGTTTTTTTGAAGAAGTCTGATGACATACATGAAGCCATTGACCGAAAGGTCATCTGACAGATGAGCGTTTGAACGTTTGGAAGTTGTATGATGAGTTATGTCCCCCACGAGATGTTCTGTTCGTTTCCGTTCGCTGGCCGGCTTCTTTCCAAGGTTCCATTGCTATTCAATATTGATGATCCGCTATTTTGTACCAGCCGTACCGCAGCTGCGGGCTCTTGGGTACTCTGAGCCAGTACACCAAATGCTATACATGGTTTCATCATACTGGAGTCGACAGGTCCAGAGTAGCTCAGATCTCCACCTAATCGCCCGCGCCCCGCCGTCTGCCCGCCCAGTCTGATGAGTGCGGTATACCGCGCGCATGGCCACAGAACGAACAAGTGAGCATGATAGACGGGTAGTTAGAGTGTTCCCGACTCAGCGTCAGACTGCGTAGTGTCAGGTCCCCGCGGTTCGGTGGGTTTCGATCAGAGGCCTGTCTGCCACAACTGTTCTACATCGCCAGTGCGGCTCCACATACCTGACTCGCTCTGGACCCTGAGAGGGTTTCCAGTGTACGATGGGCGGGCGGAACTTGAACGGACGACAATGAGTCATGGCAACATACAGATAACAGGCATCTGTCGTGATCTGGGCAGCGGTCTAGACGACGACGCAGTAATAAACTGTAAATATCAGGTATCACCCTCGAACGATCTCCTCAGCAATTGTGCACTACAGGGAGATCGGGGCCTGATGGTGCAGGTGAAAGGAACCGGACACCTAGGTTTGCATCGCTCAGAATCATACAACAACGGTAGGTAGTTTCACTTACGTGATTCCGCCGTTGGTCGTGTCACCGGAGGGAATTATCGGGCTCCCGGTCGAATCCTGAGCGTGAGAGATACTGAAGACGGCCAGAATCCGGGCTATGGTCGTGAAGAGTGTCTCCTCTGCTAGAGTTCGACCTGGACAGATTCTATGCCATGTTCAATGTGGATGTCTGCGTCCGCGTAACGAAATAGAACTACATACCTCCGCCCAAAGCCAAAGACGATCTCCAACGAATGGTGGTTGAGGTCTCTCTCCTTTCCAAGCCACCGCTCTGGCTTGAAGACATGCGGATCTTTGTACCGGTCTTCGTCATGTAGCATGGCCCTGCAGTGAGCGTAAGTGTGTCGGATCGTCATAGCGCTGTATTGAGACCAACCAGAAGTTGATAAGGACGACGGTATCCTTCTCGATCAAGTGTCCATTGTAGAATTCGTCGCGCGCCGCAAGACGCGGGACTAGAGAAACTGGTCAATCGAGATGTAGGGGAGTGAGATACGCACGTACGTGTGTTGAGCGGTGGCCGAAGACGGGCAACCTCGGCTACAATTGCATCAACATAGGGGAGGCTTGACCGATCGGACAGGCCTGGCAGTCTTCCCGAGCCAATTACGCGCTCTATCTCGCTTTGCGCCCTCTTCTGCGTCTCGGGATACTGTACCATCAGTAGAATGAATGAACAAAGAAGAGACGAAGTCTATAGAGACGTCAGTCAGGCCAGGAAACAGGGTCGGTCAAATGACACACAGTATCGCCGCCGCCTATAGGATATCATTGTCTAAATTCATATCGACAGTGTATCAGAAATATGTACATACCAGTGTACACTTGCGTCGCTGTGAACATCACAACGTCGTCAGGGTACTGTCCGGGCTCTGACTCCTCGAGGGCAGTGTATGTCAGAGAGGGTCTTGCGATGCCTTTGGCCTAGGAGGGTCGTCAGATGCACCGTTCCTTGAGATTGACGGCCGAACACTTCACTATATCGTGTTTCACCATGTCGTGCCCTTCCTGCGCCAGCGACTCGTATTGATCACGCCACTTCGAGGCTTTGGTTTTCCATCCCATTCCCGGAAGGAAGGCCGGAAGATACGCAACTGAAAAGCTGTTCAGTTAGGCCGAGTCGAGAACGTTCTTGTCCATTGAACACTTACGGAACGGGAGCCAGTCCACTACATGGCCGTTAAGTAGAGTCGCGTCCGCGAAGTTCTCCCCGAACACGTTCGCCTTCTTCACATAGGCGTCATCACGGGACTTGACGCGGTATCCATGCGATACTTCTATCGTGATCCCTGCGGTGAGACTGTGAGGACTGTGAGGCATAGAGTTCACGGAACAATCCAGTGCGTGCAGCCTACTGGTGTATGTGCTGGATGAAGTCGTCTGGATCTTGGGAGAGGTTCCGCAACAGCGCGTTGATGTGGTAGTCCTGTGCATCGCGGTAGAGCGGCATCTGTTTAGGCTGCAGCACGCTGTGTAGCAGCTTGCGCGCCAGTCGTAACCTGCCGAGGTCATGTTCCAGAACCACGCCCTTGTCGAAACCAGCCCTAGTAGAACATTCAGATGGACGTGCACGGGTATGACTTTGGCGATGCTCACATCTCGATGAGCTTGGGCAACGGGCGATTGGTATAGAGCGTAGCAAATTTGCCTTCGAGGAATTCGCGGGCCAACTCAGGTGAGTTCAACACCAATACTGGAGTGCTAAAGAGCCTCAGAGAGTAGATAGGTCCTGAGCTATCTCTCAGTTTTCACGCCACGGCGAGCCCGAAACGATACTTACCATGGCTCCTCGCGAATTCGGACAGCTTGATCCACACCTTGTTGCTGGGCAGCGATAGAACATTCCCAAAAAATGGGAGAGGTGTCGGTCCGGGGAACAGTCTTGCGGCTCTTTTCGCTGACGGGCGCGCGGAACGCCGGAGTACCAAGTACGCGCATACGACAGCTACAGGAAGGATTAAGATAGATGTCATGTCGCTTGGAGGGAAGTCAAATTGGAGGATTGGGAGCGATGCTCTCTAGAAATACTCGTACTACCAGGGTCTCGTCATATATTTATGCGACATCGCAGTGGTTTCGAGCGGGGATGTGTTAGACTCAAGAAGACCGACCATTGGTGCTGTCAGATGAATCAGAAACGAGCGCGAATCTTGATGCATATGGTTCGTATCGAGCCGAGGAGGTCCGTGTACAAGAACATGGCTGCCGGCGCATCTACACGACATGCGTCTGTCGGAAAGTTTCCGATTGTGGCGCACTTCAAGTTTAAGTTTGAAGACGCGGTCACGAAACTTCGTGCGTTCCGTTCTCACTGTAGCTCTCGCTTTTACTTGGCGTCCGACTTATCTCGCAGCGCACACAGCTTGTCATGCTGAAGGCGCGGAAGGGATGATTACAGGGATGACACTTGACGTTCACGCTATCTGCTCCTTTCCGGTTCCGGGGATAGATGTTTGCTTCCTGCGAGTGGGGTGATTCATGCCGTGCAACTAGGAGCTCGCCCGTACCTCCCGTCCGTCGAGTTCACGAGCATATGTCGGCATGCCGGTCGAGAACCGCTGGAGCTGATTGTTAGATTGACACGTTGTCAGAGGCCGCCTTGCCCGTCAAACACTCCTCAATTGTAGCCACTCACAGCAAACACCATCTACCGCTTTATATACCAGACACATTCAAGGATAGGGTGACAGGCAACGTCAGGAGATACACCTGAGAACGCTTTGAGCGATACTGCTAGCAATCGAGGCAGCACACACGGATCACGCCCACAGTGTGGATTGAGTCTTCACAAACGGGAAAATATGCAACAGAAGGAGCCAGACCTGGAAGTTATGTGAGCGATACTCAGGTTGACGGGAAGCACACACTTCTCACGTTATAGTATAGATACGTTTTCTTGTCTTGCGCCTCCGACCGCTGGAAGAAGAAGCGTGCGCCGGTGGCGGCGCCCAACAGAACGGTACATGTAGGCAACAGTCCACCAGCGTCGGCGTAGCAATACGTGAAGAGCACCGACCACGTCGGAAGTAGAATCGCCATCAGAACCCGGCTCCCTCGGGGATACATGAGAGGAAGCGTCCGGCGGCCTATCAAGTTGTCGCCATGGACGTCCTTGAAATCCTGTGCCTGTATAGTTGTGAGGATGACAAGGCTGAGAAGAGCTTGGGCGAGGGCTGATTTCGCCGGGTATACACAGATGGCGTCTGCAGAAGGGCAGTTGAGTTCCTTCCGGGACACATGAGCGCACGAGCACGTACCTCTGCATCCGGCCCTGGCAGCTGCGATCCCGAACGAAGCGTATCCTACGGCGTTCAGTACATTACGGGGAAGCCAATGGGCGTCCCAGCCTAGCTCGTTGTGAGCGAGCGTTGCGAGGCAAAGCGCGATCCCGATGCTGAGTACGTGACACCAAACGGAGATGGCGAGACAGATAGGGAGCAGTATCCAGCGGAGGACCCGAGCGGCATGTACGGAAATGAGTCCGGATGGAATCGGCCTCCATGGCTTATTGGCGGAGTCTTCGTGTGGGTTTGTGGTCTGGTTTGAGACGCAGAATTGGAGCAAGTGAAGCCAGACCCATACGAATCGCGTCACAAACGCGTCGAGCCGGTATGTGCCCGAGGCGATAGTTGCGAAGGCACTCTGTGAGATGCCTCAGTGTACACTCTGAAGCAATGTGTGATGACTCACGATTGGAATGAGGATGGTCGCGACGTCTGATCTGGTGAAGACGTGAAGCGTATACGCGAACCGGGATAACCTCTGGAGTGAATCGAGCAAACGCGTGAGCATGACGTCGTTCGATGAGGGGAACTTCTACCCGTGCTCAGCTGTCCCTTATGTATCCCTGATATCTGTTCCATCATGAGAACTCCCTGATAGTAAGGAGCAGACACATAGCACCGCTGAATGCGATGTTCCCCTAGCATGCGGATCTAATGCGTAAGGGAGAATGACAGTCTGCAGTGCTGTCGGACGACTATGCATGTGAGAGCTACAGATAACTCACCAGAGACTGGATGCCGCGGCCCGCCTTTCGGTTCTCATACCATGATAGATCGTGATGAATCAGTCAAGGGATTCGATGAACGCTGGACCCTTTTGTTTAATATCCTAATTTTCGGGAAGTGTAAACTTCGTTCCATTTGAGGTCCTTCCGGATAATAGTCGCTCTACTGACTCTGAGTTAGTATGTGGGGATGATGTGGCATGGGGACGCCGGAGTTCTAAGCCACGCATGTTGTGCAATCAAGTCCTGTCTTCGAATCTCGGGTACTTGCTGGCAACAGATAGGGACTCGAAGGAAATGGCGATATTGGCTTGCTCACTCACAGCTTATTCCCCCGGGCACGGTCATGACTTTGAACTGAGCAGACCCACGTACTACGCCATTTGTACAGCTGCAATGCGGCCTTGAATATAAGAGGAGACCGATATCCATGTATGCAGATCGCTGGAGATTCAGAGCGAAGACGATGTGTTTCGGAGCCAGGTTGCATGGGCGCCAGTAGTTCCTGATGGGGACTGTGAGCGCTTATCGGGCTTCCAACTTTCAAGCTCGGACCACCGACAACACCGCTGCAAGCTTGACCGCTGTCCTTCGCTTGTCTCGTATACACATATCTGTGAGCTGACGCTATGCCTCCTACAGGACTATCCCACAGCGATACTCGATGCTCTGTTCGCAATCTGAACCTTTGGACCAAGACACATTGGTGCTTAGCGAAGTATGAGCAGGGTCGAGCGTGTAAAGAAAGCTGCTAAGGATGCAAGGTAAGTAACCATTTGAATTGCGGGGCATCGGAAGGTGTCGCAACGTCGATGCAGCAGTGGCAGTCGAGGTTTGCGTGCTAAGAAATGTATCTTCGCGCGATTGCTTTGCTGTTGTAGGTGTGTCAGGGGGCGCTCTTGATTGGCCAGTCGTGCGACTTATAGATGAGTTTCGCGCCTCTTATAGTACCTCTTACCTCTGAGCTCGAGATCGTGCCTTTTACCTCTCGCCTGGACGTCATCAAGGCAGTTGATAACGCGGCTGACAGGCTTGTACCAAGTAGAGGCATCGGACCAAGTTGTCTTGCGCCTTCGACACCATGTCAGATCTTGTCCGGGCCTCCGACACATCACCATGGCGGTACGCACGTCCAACTAGTAAGTACTGTATCTTCGCGAGCTGCGACATATTCTGAGGGTATAGCGCGGACGCTCAAGCCACCATAGTGTTCCCAGGCTTGTGGACGCGTGTACAATCCCAGAGGGTTTTTCTTGGCGTTTCCTCTCACGGATGGTGTTGGATAGTACACCGCGCGCTGATGTTGCTCGAGAATCAAGACAAACTGGTCGGGCCTGCTACTGCCGGCCTCGCGCGTCCACGCTCAAATACGTCCACAATCAAAGCCCGACGCTTGCAACTTCCTGCTCACTATGACGAGTTTGACTTATACTCCCATCGATGACATTCCAAGGGTCGGTGATATATCTTGTACGCTTTCTGGAGCTCACCACCCAGCCTCTTGCAGATCCACGCCCGCACAAGGCAAGCGTTCTTGTCGGGAAAGACCAAATCCATCGCGTTCCGCAAGCACCAGATTGCTCAGGTCGGATGGATGCTCAAGGATAATGAGCAGCGGTTCATCGACGCTGCGAAAGCGGACCTTGGGAGACCAGCACTTGAGACGGAGTTGTATGTGACCTTCTTGAAGCGATCACATAGCGTGCTCATGGATATGCTCCAGCCTCGACCTCGCCGGCGTGTACATCGACGTGAAAGCTGCCTACGACGGCGTCGAGAAGTGGGCAGCAACCCAGAAGGCAGAGTTCAACCTCAGCTTCCGAGCGATGTCTCCCAGGGTGCGCCCGGAGCCCAAGGGCACAGTCTTGATCATCGCCCCCTTCAATGGGCCGATCATAATGTGCATCACCCCCTTGGTATGTGCCGCGTTGCGCCCCGTCTCACAGTCAGGTTAAGTCCTGATCATTTCCCAGGTGGGCGCGATTGCGGGCGGAAACGCAGCGGTGATCAAGCCATCCGAGCAGACGCCGAAGACGGCGGCGCTCTTCGCCGAGCTCATCCCAACATACCTCGATAATGGCCTCTACCAGGTTATCAACGGCGGAGTGACGGAGACGACGAAGGTATGTCTACTCTCCACACATTTCTCGTCCTCGGAATGACCATACGGCGACGCAGGTCCTGGAGCTGCAGTGGGATCACAGTGAGTTATCCGAGGCGCAGCGAGTACCTCAGTACTGACTGTCTGTCCGTATAGTCCTATATACAGGTCAGATCTGAGGGTTGATCTCTGCGCTGCGGTATATTCACGAACTTTTTCAGGTAACAGCAGAGTGGCTCGTATTATAGCTGCTGCAGCTGCGAAGCATTTGACTCCCTTGACGCTCGAGGTTCGTTCCCCATCTCGTATCCTTCCCGTGACTTCCCTGACCACTTTACTTACAGCTCGGAGGTGAGATATTATTACCTTATGATAATGGTAGTCTTACGCGGAAAGCCAGGGAAGAACCCGGTCGTGGTCGACCCAAGGTACGACGTGAAACTGGCTGCAAGGAGAATTCTATGGGGTCGCTTCCTCAACGCCGGACAGGTGCGCGGTTTCTGCTCGCTGAACTATTTACGACGCCTGACAGACCTCCAGGTCTGCGTGTGTCCGGAGTACGTCTTGGTCCCGCACGACTTCCAGGACACCCTCATAGAGGCAATGAAGGAAATGCACGTATCGTCCCGTGACCTATATTACCTGTTACCTGACATCGCGCAACAGCTACCAGACGTTCTATCCGGAGGGCCCGAAGAACTCTCAGTCGTTCAGCCGGATCGTCAGCCAGGCTCATGCTCAGCGAATCAAAAAGCTCATCGAAAGCACCAAGGGCACGATCGTCTTCGGAGGGGATACGGATGTGGCTGAGCGATACATCGCTCCCACTCTTGTCAAGGACGTCAAGGGCGACGATTCGCTCATGGGCGAGTACGTCTCAGCAATACTATATGTACACGCTGCCTCCGTGGACGCTGATTCTTGGTATCTAGGGAGGTCTTCGGACCAGTCCTCTCGCTCATTGCCGTCAGAGACGTAGACGAGGCGATCGAGTTCATTAATGCGAGGTAAGTATCACTGTGACCCGGTGTCCGAGCATCTCTGAATCTGTATTAGGGATCACCCTCTTGCGATCTACGTCTTCTCGCATGACAAGGCCTTCCAGGACAAAGGTAAGCACCTCTATCGCGCTCTTACCAGGAATTTCGTTGATTGTCACCCAGTCTTTAACAACACACAGAGCGGGGCAGCCGTTGCGAACGATACGATGGTACACATCGGAGGTATGCTACGCATCCTTGACTCTTGTTGTACTCGTGCTGACGAAGTCGTAGTCCCCGGTATCCCTATGGGTGGAATCGGGCCCAGCGGATGTACGTCGTCATCCCCGGGGGTCTAAGCGTTCCTCCTTACACTCTCGTTACTCTACAGACGGATACTACACCGGCAAGGACATGTTTGAGCAGTTCACGCACAAACGGGCGTGCATCGATAACCCCAGCTGGTGCGTTTTTCCAGTACGATGCTGTCTCCTGTTCCTAGAACTGACTGAGTATGTCACAGGGTGGATGCGCTCGGTTTTGGCTGCCGTTACCCCCCGTACAAGGTACGTTCTCCCTTCCGGTATCGATAAGTCTACGTCTCGACAGTCTGACATTTCCCCTTGAAGTCGCTCAAACCCATGCAGGCTCTTATGCCTTCGCTTCCTCCGCGCCCGGATGGCTCGGCTGGATCCTCGCGGAGATGGACTGTCTGGCTCTCGACCGTGCTCCTCGGCGCTGCTGCGGTATTGCTGACGCAGACAGACATCCTGAACGGCATACGGAAGTTCTGACCTATGTTTGTCTCTCGGACGTTGCGTTGAGGGTGAACTCTGGGTGCACGCAATTCGGCGGAGCTCGATGCGTTTGTTTTTCACTTTCTGGAGTCGTGTCGTCGGTAAATCTCATCCGCGGGCTCATAGTATGCTAATAGTATTACTTACACGTAGGGGTAGAGCGGATCGTTGGCGAACTCGAGCTCGATCTTGGTCGCACTTTGCGGTGTGCAATCGTAGCGTCCTAGGCCCGAATACAATTGTGTCAGGCCAAGAGATTCCGCCACGCCTGAACCTGGCAACCCCTCGACGGTGACGCGAGGAGCTGTGTCCGCGGAGTACAGTTCACCACATGTACGCAGATCAGCGATGTGCCTGCAGGCGGTGGTGTGATCCAGCGTTCTCCGCACTCAAAGCCGCACCTGCGATGCGGGCTCGCGAACGGGCACTTCGCTCTGCGCTCCTTCCGCGCTGTTTCCGCATGCTGCATCATCGAATTGTGGGCGCATCTGGGAAACCGGCACATGCGTCCGACGTTCGTGTTCGCAGTAGTGTGGTGGGCGCTGACTGGGACCGCAGAAGCCTGACCATCAGGAGATGTAGAAGGCAGAGGAGCGCTGCGAACTGGAAGGTACCTGGTCTGGGCATCGGGCATCAGGCCTCAGGGGTGGAACTGGATATAATTGAATGATATCAGGTGTTGGAAGACGGGTGACAACGTTTGTACCACATGCGTGGGTCTATAGCGCCACATGGAGGCGCAGAAGTTGCGGTCACTGCTTGGGTTCAGTCGGTCGCATGTAGTCTACGGTACGAACGAACATGACAGGGGTCCGGCGGCATATGTACCGTACATAAGGTATGACCTCCTCGAGTGCTTCTGATCCCGGATAAAGGCAAGAACGAGGGAACCTTATACTTAACGCCGCCACACCAGGAGGGAGCACCGCCTTGACTATAAGGCCGGCGAAAACTTGACAGGGAGTGATTCCGTCTTGGCAACCCGGTGGATCGGACTTGGAACTTCATCTGCGTACAAGATAATTTACACGATTCAATAATACAAGGGAGTGGACGACACAGGTACGTAGTATGTCAAGGGGACGATCTTCTCCGCGCTTCAGCTTGCAGGGTCTCTGAGTCCAGGATAGCGGATGAGCACGCGTAGCCTGAGACTCAGTTCGGACGGCCCGGAGGGTCACACATTCGAGTCTAAGTGGCCTGAAGACGACATGCTCTGGAAGCTATGTCAGCAAAAGCTTCTACTGGACACCGCTGTGGCATCGATCAGACTCACCTTCGCCTTGGCTGAGATCTCGATAGTAGCCATAGAGCTTGTGCCCTGCGAGGGACCGTCAGAGCTATACTTACATACATACGGGCGAGCCTCGGAGGTACTTACCATGTCACCAAAGGCGATTCTTCCGCGCTCGCTGCCATCGCGAGGCATGGAAGCCAATATGAGCGAGCTAGGCTCGACGAACCCTTTCTCCGACCGGCCGGAATGCTTCAAGGAGTCACGGACATTCAACCTGCGAAGGATGAGCATGTCAATACGAGCAATATGGGGCAGAGCGCAGACACTCACGTTGCAAGGAGTGTGTTGCAGTACACTGAACAGAACAGGTTAGTGTAGGATTGGGGGGACAAGAATCTATGAATTTGACGCACATTTTCCCTGCAAAAACGCGAAAGGAAGGAACAGGAAGCGACCGGGCAACGCGACGGTCTAATGCAGTAGGACGGTCAGATGTATGTATTGAAAGTATAGGACACTCACCATGATCATGTGCATGAATTGGCAGATGCTGAGACACATGACGACTATGAGTCTCTGAAACGCATAGGTGGCAGGGTAACTTACGCAGTGAGCGCGCCACGCTGAACAGCATACAGCATGAGCCGGTCTATCACATTGTTCGTCCTAAGTTGCCGTCAGTACGCGGGGCAAAAAGGAGGAGAGGAAACGTGCGTACGATGAGAAGCCGGACCTTCCATTTCGCAGATAGTAACATAGCCCAGCGGCGATAGTCACGTCACAGATGACGCTGAAACCATTCGTGAATCCAGACATAACGCGGACCTCGAAAGATCCGAGTGAGAAGACATCCTTGTGAGTGAACCTGGAAACAAACTGAGTAGCTGAATTGCACAGACGGCGATCACGACGCTACTTACAGGTGAACGGTGAGAGCTTAAGCCGCATCGGTTGGTGAGTCTCCGTCATGGTGTAATGAGCGCGTGGGACACACCTATCCCGGGACCTGGTCGGGAACCTCATGAGTCAGCATCGAGAATGGAGAGGCGGCGGCGAGTCACAGACCTAGAGCACCGAGTGACAGGACAACCTATACAACGTCTATCAGCTCCGCATTGCGGTGCATTTAGTAGGCCATGGATAGCTCACGATGAAGACCGAAAGAGCCTTGTTCTTGCTGACTAGGATTGGGGTTTAGCAAACCAACAACGTCGAAAGTTGGTCTGTGCTCACAGTACCACAGTTTCTGCGCAAAGTAGCTGCGTGGGAGGTCTCCTGAGGGCTGCTAGCGTTCTCCCAGAAACCAACCGGGCACCCACCATTGAACCAGAGTAGCTATGGCGACCTATGTAGATTCAGAGAAATATACGCGGCACGGCACGGAGCGGGCTACTCACCGTGAGACCGTTCTCCGCCTGCTCATCTGTTTCGTCAGCTACTGAGACATAGCATTGGCATTGTACTCACCCCGAGAGTACTGCAGAGACGTTAGCGGCGCATGCATCCGTAGAAGCAACCATACTTACGGGAAAATGCTGAGGTATTTCACCCAGGGCTCACCGAAGTAGAGGACCAGATAGTCGTAGATGCCATAGGAGACGAGCGCAAATGTCGCGGTGTCGATCAGACTGCGATGAGGTGGGTATAATGAGGAGAAAAGCTGACGTGAGGTACGCACAACAGCAATCCGACCTTGCAAAGAATCGGTGAGTACCTCATCAAGGTATGCGAGGGGAATGTTACTTACCAGGAGTTTCAGCGGGAGTCTATCCTTCGTGTACCGTCGGAAGTAGATGTAGGTCTGCAAGACCGTTATGCCGTACATTCTAGACGTAGGGTTAGTGGTGCGTTTCCTCGGAGAATGAAAGGACCGACGCAGAGCTGAGGACGCCTCCAATCGCCACACATCCAAGGGCCTCCTGGATGCTTGCCTTGATTACGGGCGGAACTGCGGTATTCAGGGCTGGAGCGGCGGACATGACGAGGGGCGTGGCTCAGACGGGAGGGTCGGTGAGTCACTGTGTCAACGTTTCGGTATTTATGTATGTAGTGCCTGCAGTATGGCCACCTTGAAATCAGACATGGGCCCACGGAGGCTTGTACAGTGTCTGCTCTATCTAGATCTTCGTGTTCCTGCTCTCAATGTTCCCAACAGCATCAGTATCACGGCATGTCGGCTTGGGAATGAGATACGACTGACATGTAGAGAAGACGAGGAGCAGCAAGTAAGTGAAGACATTGTCCCATGCCGCCGGCAGAACACTTCCGACGGCGTGGATGATGATGGTTCGCAATTAAAGAGGGTAAAGTCGACCCGAGTCGTCGTGAGACTGAGCCAACGCCGCGGGAACTGTCTGGCATCTTCAACATCCTGGTCGATCATGTCTTCGGAGGCTTGCATGGCGGTGTACGTTGACCAGTGTAACGAAACCATCACTAACATATGGAAGGACCTGTACCAAGCGGCTCCCAGATGTAGTGAGTTCGAAGCGGCTACTCGACCTCTTCAATTTGCGCCGCGGATGTACGATGTAGAAGAGCTCACCCTCGATCACCGGTGGCAATGCGGCAATACTTAGCTTCTGAGGGAGGAACATGGACCGAGTTTCCTATTGAATGGAGGACAGGAGAGTCGCATCAACGTCGCGCGAATTCGATGCATAGACATTGACAGCTGCTACTCCTGCCATCACTGATGGACTGACACCAGCTACTGCGCGCGCTGGAGGCCTCAACTCGAGGCGCTTTCAAACGTCAAGCCTAGTTGGAGCGATATTCAATTACAATGACGCATATGAGAAGGTTCAAGATGCAACTTACATGTAGTACTTCCAGCACTTTCCCAAGCGGTGCGTTTTCGGCTTCCCCAAAGCCAGAAATGCTCCGTACCGGTTGTCTTGTGCCGCGGCCGCCGAGCTTCTAATACACCTGGATTCAAGGATCCTGAGTATGACGTCTATGGCCGCTGCATAATCAAGGTACACACTGGCCTGATGCGCTCGACTTCGGGTGCTGATATTACCCGTCGTGTAAGGCATATCAGTTGTGTAAGGCACGTTCACCTCCCTATACTGACCAGTCCAAGTCCTGACTAAGTATTTGGCACGTTGTCCTTACAGTCGCTTGAGAGCTCCGGGAATGTGCACGCGCTTCTCTGCGTGCAAATCGTACTGTAGTCTGTGAGAGCCTCGCGGAGATGGTTATTTGGCTCCCGGCACTCATCGCAGTGTTGCCGCCGCAGACGGCCTTCCTGAATGGAAGTACAAAGCTCTCGGACTCTGCGTTGACGTTGCTGGGAATCCCTGATGCACTCCGAGTCAGTCCGACGCCGTCGCCCAATACATTTGAGTACTTACTGGATTGCAACGTCGGTCTTGCTCAGTCGAAGCGTCCAAATTCGCCTGTCGAGGCCATAGAGACAGTCAGGTTTGAGTCAGGTTGATGAACTGAGCCTTGCGGACATTGAAAGCGGAGAGCGAAGAAGACCAGACATTATCATCTCCGCTTTTGTCTCCGATTGGGGCCGCTGGTTCACGAGATTACATGGCCATGCTTATGTAGTATGCTTTGCCTCTCTTCAACATCTCGCGGACATTCCCTGCATGCATGACTCTGCGAAAGGTATCGTGCTGCAGCCGTCGCGGGGAAGATGGCTTGGAGCGCCGCGCGCGCGTACTAGGCGCTGTGTGAAGGAATATCAGGAGAGAAGCGGAAGCATGCGCTCAGGGTGTCCACATCCCACGTTCGCAACGCTTGTCGCCGAGAACTTCCGGAGGGTCGCTCGACAGAGTCTTAATACTTCGTGGTCTGTTTGCCCTCACCCTTTTCTCCTCTCTCTAGCGCGAGTCCTGCTTCTGTTCTCCTGGCCAAAGCGCCCGTCCAACCTCAAATTCTGAGCCCAACTTTGCCTCTTGAGTTCTTCCCGAAATGTCGTCGCTCGCCTACACTCCGCTGGATGAGATACCCAAGGTCAGCTGCTGACGAAGCACAGTCGTGCACGCCGTCAATCTGACAACCTTGAACTGTAGGTTCATGCCCGTGCGAGGGAGGCATTCCTGTCCGGGAAGCTCAAGTCCATCGCGTACCGCAAGGAGCAGATTGCCCAAGTCGGGTACATGCTCAAGGACAATGAGCAGCGCTTCTTCGACGCGCTCAAGCAAGACCTTGGGCGGCCCGTCCTCGAGACGGAATTGTAAGTGCCACGTCATTGTAAGTAGTCGAAGTACGCTGCTGACACGCTGTCAGTATCGACTTCGCGGCCACGTATGAGGATGTTAGAGTGGCGTACGACAGCGTCGCGAAGTGGGCGGCGGTGCAGAAGGCAGACTTCAACTTCAGCTTCTACGCGATGGCACCCAAGATTCGACCCGAGCCGAAGGGGGTCGTGCTCATCATTGGACCCTTCAATGGGCCTGTGATCATGCTCATATCGCCTCTGGTATGTAACGCAGTTGATCAGCTAAAAGCTCGCGCTGAATTTGTACTTCGCACTGTCAGATCGGCGCCATTGCGGGAGGAAATGCTGCCGTGCTCAAACCTTCCGAGCAGACACCCCTTACTGCCGCGTTGTTCGCTGAACTCATTCCTCAGTACCTGGACAACGATCTCTTTCAAGTCATCAACGGAGCTATACCTGAAACGACTCGCGTNTCAAGTCATCAACGGAGCTATACCTGAAACGACTCGCGTAAGTCTTCAATCGTAGTCTGCGCTGATTACTCGCTGAGCAATGCATAACTGCAGGTACTCGAACTGCAATGGGACCATAGTAAGTCGCGCGCTTTCGTTGGACCATTGCATCTAATTCTGTCCCTCTTTTAGTTCTCTACACAGGTTAGTATCCGTCCTCGGTTCGTGGCATCTCGCGAAAATCACTGAACGTACCTATAGGCAGTCAGCGTGTTGCGAAAATTGTCGCAAAAGCAGCTGCCGAGCATCTCACTCCTATAACTCTGGAGGTGAGTACGTTCATTCAGTTCAGCCGCATCTCTTACTCACTCCAGATATTAGCTAGGAGGCACGCTTCCTCTGGCTCTCGGCGGACATCATCACTGACTCGTCGTCCAGGAAAGAATCCGGTTGTTGTCGACCCGAAGAGCGACTTGAAGCTCGCCGCGAGGCGCGTTCTCTGGGGCCGATGCGTCAATGCTGGTCAGGTGTGTACAATCTCATCTACGGTTCTTCATTGCGTCTCAGCACGAGCGGCAGGTCTGCGTGTGCCCCGAGTACGTTCTCGTCACGCCGGACATCGAAGACGCACTCATCGAGGCGTTCAAAGAAGTGTACGTACCTCTCTCTTCATTGCAACCTAGCGCATTCTCACCAATTGTCATTGGTTCATAGGTACCAGACGTTCTACCCGGATGGTCCGAGAAAGTCGGAGTCGCTCGGTCGCATCGTCGGGCTGCATCATGCGCAGCGGATCAAGTCTCTCCTGGACAACACCAAGGGGACGATTGTCTTCGGAGGCGAGACGGACGTCGAAGAGCGGTACATTGCTCCGACGCTGGTCAAGGACGTGCGGGGAGACGATTCACTTATGAGCCAGTACGTCCTGTCGCGCCAGCCACGTCCGTTGCATGCTCACGTTATTCATCTCTGCAGAGAGGTTTTCGGTCCGATTCTGTCGCTAGTGCCCGTCAAGGACATCGATGAGGCGATCAAGTTCATCAATGCTAGGTGAGGGAGTCGCGTACGAGCCCATTTTCGCCCTATTCACAGCTTGCGTGGCACAGGGACCACCCCCTGGCGATCTATGTCTTCTCACAAGACAAGGCCTTCCAGGAGAAGAGTGAGTACACCAGCCTCCGCCCAACGAGCGATGCTGAGAGGGAAATATCGCGTAGTATTCAGCAGCACGCAGAGCGGCGCGGCCGTCGCTAACGACACCATGATTCATCTCGGCGGTGCGTATACCGTCGACGAACGTCTCGCCGGTCCTGACTAAGTGATCTCCCCAGTTCCTGGGCTCCCTATGGGCGGTGTCGGACCTAGCGGATGTAAGTTCTGTACATGACTCGCGGTCGTTCGTCACAGCTGAGCTTCGTCCCAGATGGCTACTACACAGGCAAGGACATGTTCGAGCAGTTCACGCACAAGCGTGCCTGCATC
>WJSG01022603.1:0-16945 GCA_016618145.1 Sanghuangporus lonicericola
TGAATTGTGTATGCAGGTTGCGGAACAGGTTCGTCCTCAAACTTGCTGCCCGTGCGCCCGATGATCTCATGCTGCTTTGGTCAGGGATCACGATTCATTTGTACGTGACATAACATATTTGCGCTGGGCGATCTTACCTACATACACACAGGTTCACCGACACAAACATCTTCTCGCTGAGTTCTCTCGAAATCACTGTCCTCACCGGGGTTGGGAACGGCTTGAGTGTCATCTGCGATGCTCTCATTTCGGCCTCTCTGTGCTACTACCTTCAAAACGGGCGTACCGGGTTTAAAAAGTACGTATTAAGTTCACACCAGAATGCGGCCGCTCGTTGACATTGCTAGGTGTGTCCAGGACCGATACCATCGTTGACAAGCTGATGAAGTACGCTATTCAGCGTGGCATGCTAACCGGGTTCGTGTCCTCTGCCAACCGAGTCTGCTGTGTTCGCCGACGCTGAGTCCAAACTGCTGTAGCCTTTGTCAGGCGGGCCACATGATCACCGTGCGTACGCTCTACCCTTTAGGTCAGGCTCCGAGCTGATGCCATCCAGACGGTGGCCCTTCCGGGCCGTTTCCTCTTTATTCCCTTCGCTTGGCTGGAGGGCAAGCGTAAGTGTTATGCGAACATAGTCAACTCTCACACTGACAGGCATTGATAAGTCTACTGCAATGCGCTCCTCGCCTCGTGAGTGACCCATGTTCATCCCGTGGCGCACCGGTGTCTGAGTGACGTCCTGACAGGCTCAATGTTCGCGCCGCACTCCGTTCTGGGGAGTATATCGAGGACGAATCTCATACGCTGAACTCCGTGACTTCGTTTGCCGCCAATCTCCGGAGCCCTCCTCGCGACCGGCGCCACTTGGAAAGGGTGAGGGTGTGTGTACTCCTGCGTGAACGGGCTCTGACGCATAGCCCGGTCCTGTCAGGGTACCTTCAACGATGCCACGGCTATCGAGATCAATATCACCAAATCCGCAGAGATGGTTCGTCTCAACTCGTTCCAATGCGTTCAAACATGGACTAACACTGCACGGCATGGGTTCTTTTGAAGAAGTCTGATGACATACATGAAGCTATTGACCGCAAGGTTATTTGACAGATGAGCTTTTAAACGCCTAGAAGTTGTATGATGAGATATGTCCCCCACGAGATGTTCTGTTCGTTTCCGTTCGCTGGCCGGCTTCTTTCCAAGATCCCATTGCTATTGAATAATTATCATGGGCTATTCTGTACCAGACGTGCGGGCACACGAGGGACGGTGGGTAGCTCAGATCTCCACCTAATCGCCCGCGCACGGGGCCCCCAGGACGGAGATTGGAATACTTAGTTCTGCTTTCCGCTCTCTGCAGGATCAACTCACCCGAATGATCGTCTGACAGAATTGTCTCAATAAAAGGGCAAGATAGCTCCCTCGGTGTCCTCGGTGCCCTCAGCGAACTTGAAGCTCCTGCAGTGCACAGGTCTCCGGCCTCGAGGCAAGAAGCCCTCTAATCGGAAACCACCGCACTGCGGGGACCTGACACCTGAAGCTGAGTCGGGAACACTTCAACTCCCCGTCTATCATGCTCACTTGTTCGTTCTGTGGCCATGCGCGCGATATACCGTAATCATCAGGCTGGGCGGGCAGAGGGCGGGCCTGTCTCCCACAACTGTTCTACATCGTCCCTGAAAGGGTTCTAGTGCACGATGGGCGGGCGGAACTTGAACGGACGACAATGAGTCATGGCAACATAGTACAGATAACAGGCATCTTAGGTAAGTACATAGGATGATAAGTATCAGGTATCACCCTCGAACGATCTCCCTAGCAATTGCGCACTGCAGGGAGATCGGGGCGTAATGTTGCAGGTGAAAGGGACCGGACACCTAGGCTTGCATCGCTCAGAATCATACAACAACGGTAGGTAGTTTCACTTACGTGATTCCGCCGTTGGTCGTGTCACCGGAGGGAACTATTGGGCTCCCGGTCGAATTCTGAGCGTGAGAGATACTGAAGACGGCCAGGATCCGGGCTATGGTCGTGAAGAGTGTCTCCTCTGCTAGAGTTCGACCTGGACAGATTCTATGCCATGTTCCATGTAAGCGTCTGCGTCCGCGTAACGAAACAGAACCACATACCTCCGCCCAAAGCCAAAGACGATCTCCAACGAATGGTGGTTGAGGTCTCTCTCCTTTCCAAGCCACCGCTCTGGCTTGAAGACATGCGGATCTTCGTACCGGTCTTCGTCATGTAGCATGGCCCTGCAGTGAGCGTGAGTGTGTCGGATCGTCATAGCGCTGTATTGAGACCGACCAGAAGTTGATCAGAACGACGGTATCCTTCTCAATCAAGTGTCCGTTGTAGAATTCGTCGCGCGCCGCAAGACGCGGGACTGGAGACACTGGTCAATCGAGATGTAGGGGAGTGAGATACACACGTACGTGTGTTGAGCGGTGGCCGAAGACGGGCAACCTCGGCTACAATTGCATCAACGTAGGGGAGGCTTGACCTGTCGGACAGGCCTGGCAGTCTTCCCGAACCAATGACGCGCTCTATCTCGCTTTGCGCCCTCTTCTGCGTCTCGGGGTACTGTACCATCAGTAGAATGAATGAACAAAGAAGAGACGAAGTCTATAGAGACGTCAGTCAGGCCAGGAAATAGGGTCGGTCAAGTGACCCACAGTATCGCCGCCGCCTAGTAGAGATCATCGTCTAAGTTCATATCGACAGTGTATCAAAAACATGTACATACCAGTGTACACTTGTGTCGCTGTGAACATCACAACGTCGTCAGGGTACTGTCCGGGCTCTGACTCCTCGAGGGCAGTGTATGTCAGAGAGGGTCTTGCGATGCCTTTGGCCTAGGAGGGTCGTCAGATGCACCGTTCCTTGAGATTGACGGCCGAACACTTCACTATATCGTGTTTCACCATCTCGTGCCCTTCCTGCGCCAGCGACTCGTATTGATCACGCCACTTCGAGGCTTTGGTTTTCCATCCCATGCCCGGGAGGAAGGCCGGAAGATATGCAACTGTAAAGCTGTTAGGCCGAGTCGAGAGCGTCCTTGTTCATTGAACACTTACGGAACGGCAGCCAGTCCACGACATGGCCGTTAAGCAGAGTCGCGTCCGCGAAGTTCTCCCCGAACACGTTCGCCTTCTTCACATAGGCGTCATCACGGGACTTGACGCGGTATCCGTGCGATACTTCTATCGTGATCCCTGCGGTGAGACTGAGAGGACTGTGAGGCATAGAGTCCACGGAACGATCCAGTGCGTGCAGCCTACTGGTGGATGTGCTGAATGAAGTCGTCTGGATCTTGGGAGAGGTTCCGTAACAGCGCGTTGATGTGGTAGTCCTGTGCATCGCGGTAGAGCGGCATCTGTCTAGGCTGAAGCACGCTGTGTAGCAGCTTGCGCGCGAGTCGTAACCTGCCGAGATCATGTTCCAAGACCACGCCCTTGTCGAAACCAGCCCTAGTAGAACATTCAGATGGACGTGCACGGGTATGACTTTGGAGATGCTCACATCTCGATGAGCTTTGGCAATGGGCGATTGGTATAGATCGTAGCAAATTTGCCTTCGAGCAATTCCCGGGCCACCTCAGGTGAGTTCAACACCAAGACTGGAGTGCTAAAGAGCCTCAGAGAGTAGATAGGTCCTGAGCTATCTCTCAGTTTTCACGCCACGGCGAGCCCGAAACGATACTTACCATGGATTTTCGCAAATTCGGACAGCTTGATCCACACCTTGTTGCTGGGCAGCGATAGAACATTCCCGAAAAATGGGAGAGGTGTCGGTCCGGGGAACAGTCTTGCGCCTCTTTTCGCTGACGGGTGCTCGGAACGCCGGAGTACTAAGTACGCGCATACAACAGCTACAGGAAGAAGCAAGACAGACGTCATGTCGCTTGGAGGGAAGTCAAATTGGAGGAACGGGAGGATTGCTCTCTACAGGTACTCGTACTGCCAGAGGCTGGTCATATATTTATGCGACATCGCAGTCGGTTCGAGCGGGGATGAGTTAGACACAAGAAGACCATTGGTGCCGTCAGATGAGTCAGAACCTAGCGCGAATCTGGATGGTCTGTATCGAGCCGAGGAGGTCCGTGTACAAGAACATGGCTGCCGGCGCATCTACACAACAGGCGTCTGTCGGAACACCTCTGATTGTGGCGCACAAGTTTGAAGACGCGGTCACGAAACTTCGTACCTTCCGTTCTCACTGTAGCTCTCGCTTTTACTTGGCGTCCGACTTATCTCGCAGCGCACACAGCTTGTGATGCTGAAAACGCGGAAGGGATGATTACAGGGATTACACTTGACGTTCACGCTATCCGCTCCTTTCCGGTTCCGGGGAAGTTCACGAGCATATGTCGGCATGCCGGTCGAGAACCGCTGGAGCTGATTGTTAAATTGACACGTTGTCAGAGGCCGTCTTGCCCCGTCAATCACTCCTCAATCGTGGCCACTCACAGCAAGTATCATCTACCGCTCTAGATGCCAGACACCTTCAGGGTTGGGATGACAGGCAACGACAGGAGATACACCTGAGACAGTTGTGAGCGATACTGCTAGCAATCGAGGCGCCGCACACGGATCACACCCAGAGTGTAGATTGAGTGTTCACAAACGGAAAAATATGCAACAGAAGGAGCCAGACCTGGAAGTTATGTGAGCGATATATAAGTGACGGGAAGCACACATGGTTCTCACGTTATAGTATAGATAGGTTTTCTTGTCTTGCGCCTCCGACCGCTGGAAGAAGAAGCGTGCGCCGGTGGCGGCGCCCAACAGAACGGTACATGTGGGCAACAGTCTACCAGCGTCGGCGTAGCAATACGTGAAGAGCACCGACCACGTCGGAAGTAGAATCGCCATCAGAACCCGGCTCCCTCGGGGATACATGAGAGGAAGCGTGCGGCGGCCTATCAGGATGTCCCCATGAACGTCCTTGAAATCCTGTGCCTGTATAGTTGTGAGGATGACAAGGCTGAGAAGAGTTTGAGCGAGGACTAATCTGGCCGGGTATGCGCAGATGGCGTCTGCAGAAGGGCAGTTGAGTTCCTTCAGGTACACATGAGCGCACGAGCACGTACCTGTGCATCCGGCCTTGGCAGCTGCGATCCCGAACGAAGCGTATCCTACGGCGTTCAGTACATTACGGGGAAGCCAATGGGCGTCCCAGCCTAGCTCGTTGTGAGCGAGCGTTGCGAGGCAAAGCGCGATCCCGATGCTGAGTACGTGACACCAAACGGAGATGGCGAGACAGATAGGGAGCAGTATCCAGCGGAGGACCCGAGCGGCATGTACGGAAATGAGTCCGGATGGAATCGGCCTCCATGGCTTATTGGCGGAGTCTTCGTGTGGGTTCGTGGTCTGGTTTGAGACGCAGAATTGGAGCAAGTGAAGCCAGACCCATACGAATCGCGTCACAAACGCGTCGAGCCGATATGTGCCCGAGGCGATAGTTGCGAAGGCACTCTGTGAGATGCCTCAGTGTACACTCTGGAGCAATGTGTGATGACTCACGATTGGAATGAGGATGGTCGCGACGTCTGATCTGGTGAAGACGTGAAGCGTATACGCGAACCGGGATAGCCTCTGGAGTGAATCGAGCAGACGCGTGAGCATGACGTCGTTCGATGAGGGGAACTTCTACCCGTGCTCAGCTGTCCCTTATGTATCCCTGATATCTGTTCCATCATGAGAACTCCCTGATAGTAAGGAGCAGACACATAGCACCGCTGAATGCGATGTTCCCCTAGCATGCGGATCTAATGCGTAAGGGAGAATGACAGTCTGCAGTGCTGTCGGACGACTATGCATGTGAGAGCCACAGATAACTCACCAGAAACTGGATGCCGCCTTTCGGTTCTCATACCATGATAGATCGTGATGAATCAGTCAAGGGATTCGATGAACGCTGGACCCTTTTGTTTAATATCCTAATTTTCGGGAAGTGTAAACTTCGTTCCGTGTGAGGTCCTTCCGGATAATAGTCGCTCTACTGACTCTGAGTTAGTATGTGGGGATGATGTGGCATGGGGACGCCGGGGTTCTAAGACACGCATGTTGTGCAATCAAGTACTGTCTTCGAATCTCGGGTACTTGCTGGCAACAGATAGTAGGGACTCGAAGGAAATGGCGATATTGGCTTGGGGCACGGTCATGACTTTGAACTGAGCAGACTCACGTACTACGCCATTTGTACAGCTGCAATGCGGCCTTGAATATAGGAGGAGACCGATATCCATGTATGCAGATCGCTGGAGATTCAGAGCGAAGACGATGCGTGTCGGAGCCAGGTTGCATGGGCGCCAGTAGTTCCTGATGGGGACTGTGAGCGCCTCATCGGGCTTCCAACTTTCAAGCTCGGACCATGACCGACAACACCGCTGCAAGCTTGACCGCTGTCCTTCGCTTGTCTCGTATACACATATCTGTGAGCTGACGCTATGCCTCCTACAGGACTATCCTACAGCGACACTCGATGCTCTGTTTGCAATCTCAACCTTTGGACCAAGACACGTTGGTGCTTAGCAAAGTATAAGCAGGGTCGAGCGTGGAAAGAAAGCCACTAAGGATGCAAGGTAAGTAACAATCTGAATTGCGGGGCATCGGAAGGTGTCGCAACGTCGATGCGGCAGTGGCAGTCGAGGTTTGCGTGCTAAGAAATGTATCTTCGCGCGATTGCTTTGCTGTTGTAGGTGTGTCAAGGGGCGCAGTCGTGCGACTTATAGATGAGTTTCGCGCCTCTTATAGTACCTCTTACCTCTGAACTCGAGCTCGTGCCTTTTGCCTCATCAAGGCAGTTGATAACGCGGCTGACAGGCTTGTCCCAAGTAGAGATCGGAATACCAAGTTTGTCTTGCGTCTTCGACACCATGTCAGATCTTGTCCGGGCCTCCGACACATCACCATGGCGGTACGCACGTCCAACCTAGTAAGTATCTTCGCGAGCTGCTGAGGGTATAGCGCGGACGCTCAAGCCACCATAGTGTTCCCAGGCTTGTGGACGCGTGTACAATCCCAGAGGGTTTTTCTTGGCGTTTCCTCTCACGGACGGCGTTGACTACACCGCGCGCTGATGTTCTGCCGGCCTCGCGCGTCCACGCTCAAATACGTCCACAATCAAAGCCCGACGCTTGCAACTTCCTGCTCACTATGACGAGTTTGACTTATACTCCCATCGATGACATTCCAAGGGTCGGTGATATATCTTGTACGCTTTCTGGAACTCACCACCCAGCCTCTTGCAGATCCACGCCCGCACAAGGCAAGCGTTCTTGTCGGGAAAGACCAAGTCCATCGCGTTCCGCAAGCACCAGATTGCTCAGGTCGGATGGATGCTCAAGGATAATGAGCAGCGGTTCATCGACGCTGCGAAAGCGGACCTTGGGAGACCAGCACTTGAGACGGAGTTGTATGTGACCTTCTTGAAGCGATCACATAGCGAGCTCATGGATATGCTCCAGCCTCGACCTCGCCGGCGTGTACATCGATGTGAAGGCTGCCTACGACGGCGTCGAGAAGTGGGCAGCAACCCAGAAGGCAGAGTTCAACCTCAGCTTCCGAGCGATGTCTCCCAGGGTGCGCCCGGAGCCCAAGGGCACAGTCTTGATCATCGCCCCCTTCAATGGGCCGATCATAATGTGCATCACCCCCTTGGTATGTGCGGCGTTGCGCGCCGTCTCATATTAGGGCTTAGTGCTGATCATTTCCCAGGTGGGCGCGATTGCGGGCGGAAACGCAGCGGTGATCAAGCCATCCGAGCAGACGCCGAAGACGGCGGCACTCTTCGCCGAGCTCATCCCAAAATACCTCGATAATGACCTCTACCAGGTTATCAACGGCGGAGTGACGGAGACGACGAAGGTATGTCTACTCTGCACACATTTTCCATCCTCAGAATGACCACACGGCGACGCAGGTTCTGGAGCTGCAGTGGGATCACAGTGAGTTATCCGAGGCGCAGCGAGTACCTCAGTACTGACTGTCTGTCCGTACAGTCCTATATACAGGTCAGATTTGAGGGTTGATCTCTGCGCTGCGGTATATTCACGAATTTTTTCAGGTAACAGCAGAGTGGCTCGTATTATAGCTGCTGCAGCTGCGAAGCATTTGACTCCCTTGACGCTCGAGGTTCGCTCCCCATCTCGTATCCTTCCCGTGACTTCCCTGACCACTTTACTTACAGCTCGGAGGTGAGATCTTATTACACCCTGATAATGGTAGTCTTACGCGGAAAGCCAGGGAAGAACCCGGTCGTGGTCGACCCAAGGTACGACGTGAAACTGGCTGCAAGGAGAATTCTATGGGGTCGCTTCCTCAACGCCGGACAGGTGCGCGATTTTTGCTCGCTGAACTATTTACGACGCCTGACAGACCACCAGGTCTGCGTGTGCCCGGAGTACGTCTTGGTCCCGCACGACTTCCAGGACACCCTCATAGACGCGATGAAGGAAATGTACGTATCGTCCCGTCACCTATATTACCTGTTACCTGACATCGCGCAACAGCTACCAGACGTTCTATCCGGAGGGCCCGAAAAACTCTCAGTCGTTCAGCCGGATCGTCAGCCAGGCTCATGCTCAGCGAATAAAAAAGCTCATCGAAAGCACCAAGGGCACGATCGTCTTCGGAGGGGATACGGATGTGGCGGAGCGATACATCGCTCCCACTCTTGTCAAGGACGTCAAGGGCGACGATTCGCTCATGGGCGAGTACGTCTCAGCAATACTATATGTACACGCTGCCTTTAGTGCATGCTGATCCTTGGTATTTAGGGAGGTCTTCGGACCAGTCCTCTCGCTCATTGCCGTCAGAGACGTAGACGAGGCGATCGAGTTCATTAATGCGAGGTAAGTATCACTGTGACCCGGTGTCCGAGCATCTCTGAATCTGTATTAGGTATCACCCTCTTGCGATCTACGTCTTCTCGCATGACAAGGCCTTCCAGGACAAAGGTAAGCACCTCTATCGCGCTCTTACCAGGAATTTCGTTGATTGTCACCCAGTCTTTGACAACACACAGAGCGGGGCAGCCGTTGCGAACGATACGATGGTACACATCGGAGGTATGCCATGCATCCTTGACTCTTGTTGTACTCGTGCTGACAAAGTCGTAGTCCCCGGTATCCCTATGGGTGGAATCGGGCCCAGCGGATGTACGTCGTCGTCCCCGTGGGTCTGAGCATTCCTCCTCACACCTCATTACGCTACAGACGGATACTACACCGGCAAGGACATGTTTGAGCAGTTCACGCACAAACGGGCGTGCATCGATAACCCCAGCTGGTGCGTTCCTCCGGTACGATGCTGTCTCATGTTCCTAGAACTGACTAAGTATGTCACAGGGTGGATGCGCTCGGTTTCGGCTGCCGATACCCGCCGTACAAGGTACGTTCACCCTTACAATATTGACCAGACAGTCTAACATGTCCCCTTGCAGTCGCTCAAGCCCATGCAGGCTCTTATGCCTTCGCTTCCTCCGCGCCCGGATGGCTCGGCTGGATCCTCGCGGAGATGGACTGTCTGGCTCTCGACCGTGCTCCTCGGCGCTGCTGCGGTATTGCTGACGCAGACAGACATCCTGAACGACATACTGAAGTTCTGACCTATGTTTGTCTCTCGGATGTTGCGTTGAGTGTGAACCCTGGGTGCACGCAATTCGGCGGAGCTCGATGCGTTTGTTGTGCACTTTCTGGAGTCGTGTGGTCGGTAAACGCCATCCGCGGGCTAAGAGTATGCCAATAGTATGACCTACACGTAGGGGTAGAGCGGATCGTTGACGAACTCGAGCTCGATCTTGGTCGCACTTTGCGGTGTGCAATCGTAGCGTCCTAGGCGCGAATACAATCGTGTCAGGCCACGAGATTCCGCCACGCCTGAACCTGGCAACCCCTCAACGGTGACGCGAGGAGCTGTGTCCGCGGAGTACAGTTGACCACATGTACGAAGATCAGCGATGTGCCTGCAGGCGGTGGTGTGATCCAGCGTTCTCCGCACTCAAAGCCGCACCTGCGATGCGGGCTCGCGAATGGGCACTTCGCTCTGCGCTCCTTCCGCGCTGTTTCCGCATGCTGCATCATCGAATTGTGGGCGCATCTGGGAAACCGGCACATGCGTCCGACGTTCGTGTTCGCAGTAGTGTGGTGGGCGCTGACGTGGACCGCAGAAGCCTGACCATCAGGAGATGTAGAAGGTGGAGGAGCGCTGCGAACTGGAAGGTACCTGGTCTGGGCATCGGACATCAGGCCTCAGGGGAGGAACTGGATATAATTGAATGATATCAGGTCTTGGAAGACGGTCGGGGTGGTGACAACGTTTGTACCGCATGCGTGGGTCTATAGCGCCACATGGAGGCGCAGAAGTGCGGTCACCGCAGGTCACCGCCTGGGTTCAGTCGGTCGCATGTAGCCTACGGTACGAACGAACCTGACAGGGGTCCGGCGGCATATGTACCGTACATAAGGTATGACCTCCTCGAGTGCTTCTGATCCCGGATAAAGGCAAGAACGAGGGAACCTTATACTTGACGCCGCTGGCACACCAGGAGGGAACCCCGCCTTGACTATAAGGCCGGCGAAAACTTGACAGGGAGTGATTCCGTCTTGGCAACCCGGTGGATCGGACTTGGAACTTCATCTGCGTACAAGATAATTTACACGATTCAATAATACAAGGGAGTGGACGACACAGGTACGTAGTATGTCAAGGGGACGATCTTCTCCGCGCTTCAGGTTGCAGGGTCTCGGAGTCCAGGATAGCGGATGAGCACGCGTAGCCTGAGACTCAGTTCGGACGGCCCGGAGGGTCACACATTCGAGTCGAAGTGGCCTGAAGACGACATGCTCTGGAAGCTATGTCAGCAAAAGCTTCTACTAGACACCGCTGTGGCATCGATCAGACTCACCTTCGCCTTGGCCGAGATCTCGATAGTAGCCATAGAGCTTGTGCCCTGCGAGGGACCGTCAGCGCTATACATACATACGGACGAGCTTCGGAGGTGCATACCATGTCACCAAAGGCAATTCTTCCGCGCTCGCTGCCATCGCGAGGCATGGAAGCCAAGATGAGCGAGCTAGGCTCGACGAACCCTTTCTCAGACCGACCGGAATGCTTCAAGGAGTCACGGACGTTCAACCTGCGAAGGATGGGTACTTATGTCAATAGGAGCATAATGGAGCGATATGAGGCAGAGCGCAGACACTCACGTTGCAAGGAGTGTGTTGCAGTACACTGAACAGAAACGGTTAGTGTAAGACTGGGGGGACAAGAATATATGAATCTGACGCACATTTTCCCTGCAAAAACGCGAAAGGAAGGAACAGGAAGCGACCGGGCAACGCGACGGTCTAATGCAGTTGGACGGTCAGATGTATGTATTGGAATAATAGAACACTCTGTACCATGATCATGTGCATGAATTGGCAGATGCTGAGACAAATGACGACTATGAGTCTCTGAAACGCATAGGTGGCAGGGTAACCTACGCAGTGAGCGCCCCACGCTGAACAGCATACAGCATGAGCCGGTCTATCACGTTGTTCGTCCTAAAATGCCGTCAGTACGCGGGGAAAGGAGTAGAGGAAACGTGCGTACGATGAGAAGCCCGACCTTCCACTTCGCAGATAGTAGCATAACCCAGCGGCGATAGTCACGTCACAGATGACGCTGAAACCATTCGTGAATCCAGACATAACGCGGACCTCGAAAGATCCGAGCGAGAAGACATCCTTGTGAGTGAACCTGGAAACAAATTGAGTAGCTGAATTGCGCGGACGGCGATTATGACGCTACTTACAAGTGCACGGTGAGAGCTTAAGCCGAATCGGTCTGTGAGTTCCCGTCATGGCGTAATGAGCTAGCTTGACACACCTATCCCGGGACCTGGTCGGGAACCTCACAAGTCAGCACCGAGAATGGGGCGGCGGCGGCGATTCACAGACCTAGAGCACCGAGTGACAGGACAACCTATGCGACGTCTATCAGCTTCGCATTGCGGTGCATTCAGCCGACCATGAACAGCTCACGATGTAGACCGAAAGAGCCTTGTTGTTGCTGACTAGGATTGGGGATTAGTATAGCAACAACGTCGAAAGTTGGTCTGTGCTCACAGTACCACAGTTTCTGCGCAAAGTAGCTGCGTGGGAGGTCTCCTGAGGGCTGCTAGCGTTCTCCCAGAAACCAACCGGGCACCCACCATTGAACCAGAGTAGCTATGGCGACCTATCTGGATTCAGAGAAATAAACGCGGCACGGCACGGAGCGGGCTACTCACCGTGAGACCGTTCTCCGCCTGCTCATCTGTTTCGTCAGCTACTGAGACATAGCATTGGCATTGTACTCACCCCGAGAGTACTGCAGAGACGTTAGCGGCGAATGCATCCGTAGAAGCAACCAAACTTACGGGAAAATGCTGAGGTATTTCACCCAGGGCTCACCGAAGTAGAGGACCAGATAGTCGTAGATGCCATAGGAGACGAGCGCAAATGTCGCGGTATCGATCAGACTGCGATGAGGTGGGTATAATGAGGAGAAAAGCTGACGTGAGGTACGCACAACAGCAATCCGACCTTGCAAATAATCGGTGAGTACCTCATCAAGGTATGCGAGGGGGATGTTACTTACCAGGAGTTTGAGCGGGAGTCTATCCTTCGTGTACCGTCGGAAGTAGATGTAGGTCTGCAAGACCGTTATGCCGTACATTCTAGACGTAGGGTCAGTGGTGCGCTTCCTCGAGAGAATGAAGGGACCGACGCAGAGCTGAGGACGCCTCCAATTGCCACACATCCAAGGGCCTCTTGGATGCTTGCCTTGATTACGGGCGGAACTGCGGTATTCAGGGCTGGAGCGGCGGACATGACGAGGGGCGTGGCTCAGACGGGAGGGTCGGTGAGTCACTGTGTCAACGTTTCGGTATTTATGTATGTAGTGCCTGCAGTCTGGCCACCTTGAAATCAGACATGGGCCCACGGAGGCTTGTACAGTGTCTGCTCTATCTGGATCTTCGTGTTCCTGCTCTCAATGTTCCCAACAGCATCAGTATCACGGCATGTCGGCTTGGGAATGAGATACGACTGACATGTAGAGAAGACGAGGAGCAGCGAGTAAGTGAAGACATTGTCCCATGCCGCCGGCAGAACACTTCCGACGGCGTGGATGATGATGGTTCGCAATCAAAGAGGGTAAAGTTGACCCGAGTCGTCGTGAGACTGAGCCAACGCCGCGGGAACTGTCTGGCATCTTCAACATTCTGGTCGATTATGTCTTCGGAAGCTTGCATGGCGGTGTACGTTGACCAGTGTAACGAAACCATCACTAACATATGGAGGGACCTGTACCAAGCGGCTCCCAGATGTGGTGAATTCGAAGCGGCCACTCGACCTCTTCAATTTGCGCCGCGGATGTACGATGTAGAAGAGCTCACCCTCGATCACCGGTGGCAATGCGGCAATACTTAGCATCTGTGGGAGGAACATGGACCGACTTTCCTATTGATTGGAGGACAGGAGAGTCGCATCAACGTCGCGCGAATTCGATGCATAGACATGACAGCGGCTACTCCTGCCATCACTGATGGACTGACACCAGCTACTGCGCGCGCTGGAGGCCTCAACTCGGGGCGCTTTCAAACGTCAAGCCTAGTTGGAGCGATATTCAATTACAATGACGCATATGAGAAGGTTCAACATGCAACTTACATGTAGTACTTCCAGCACTTTCCCACGCGGTGCGTTTGCGGCTTCCCCAAAGCCAGAAATGCTCCGTACCGGTCGTCTTGTGCCGCGGCCGCCGAGCTTCTCATACACCTCGATTCAAGGATCCTGAGCTTGTCCTGAGCATGACGTCTGTGACCGCTGCATAATCAAGGTACATACTGGCCTGATGCGCTCGGCTTCGGGTGCTGATACCCGTCGTGTAAGGCATATCAGTTGTGTAAGGCACGTTCACCTCCCTATACTGACCGGTCCAAGTCCTGACTGAGTATTTGGCGCGTGGTCCTGACAGTCGCTTGAGAGCTCCGGGATTGTGCACGCGCTTCTCTGCGTGCAAATGGTACTGTAGTCTGTGAGAGCCTCGCGGAGATGGTTATTTGGCTCCCGGCACTCATCGCAGTGTTGCCGCCGCAGACGGCCTTCCTGAATGGAAGTACAAAGCTCTCGGACTCTGCGTTGACGTTGCTGGGAATCCCTGATGCACTCCGAGTCAGTCCGACGCCGTGGCCCAATACATTTGAGTACTTACTGGATTGCAACGTCGGTCTTGCTCAGTCGAAGCGTCCAAATTCGCCTGTCGGGGCCATAGAGACAGTCAGGTTGTTGAACTGAGCCTTGCGGACATTGAAAGCGGAGAGCGAAGAACACCAGACATTGTTATCTCCGCTTTTGTCTCCGATTGGGGCCATCGGTCTATGAGATTACATGGGCCATGCTTATGTAGTATGCTTTGCCTCTCTTCAACACCTTCTCGCGGACATCCCCTGCATGCATCACTCATCTGCGAAAGGTATCATGCTGCAGCCGTCGCGGGGAAGATGGCTTGGAGCGCCGCGCGCGCGTACTAGGCGCTGCGTGAAGGAATATCAGGAGAGAAGCGGAAGCATGCGCTCAGGGTGTCCACATCCCACGTTCACAACGCTTGTCGCCGAGAACTTCCGGAGGGTCGCTCGACAGAGTCTTAATACTTCGTGTCTGTTTGCCCTCACCCTTTTATCCTCTCTCTAGCGCGAGTCCTGCTTCTGTTCTCCTGGCCAAAGCGCCCGTCCAACCTCAGATTCTGAGCCCAACTTTCCCTCTTGAGTTCTTCCCGAAATGTCGTCGATCGCCTACACTCCGCTGGATGAGATACCCAAGGTCAGCTGCTGACGAAGCACAGCCGTGCACGCCGTGAATCTGACAACCTTGAACTGTAGGTTCATACCCGTGCGAGGGAGGCATTCCTGTCCGGGAAGCTCAAGTCCATCGCGTACCGCAAGGAGCAGATTGCTCAAGTCGGGTACATGCTCAAGGACAATGAGCAGCGCTTCTTCGACGCGCTCAAGCAAGACCTTGGGCGGCCCGTCCTCGAGACGGAATTGTAGGTGCCACGTCATTGTAAGTAGTCGAAGTACGCTGCTGACACGCTGTCAGTATCGACTTCGCGGCCACGTATGAGGATGTTAGAGTGGCGTACGACAGCGTCGCGAAGTGGGCGGCGGTGCAGAAGGCAGACTTCAACTTCAGCTTCTACGCGATGGCACCCAAGATTCGACCTGAGCCGAAGGGGGTCGTGCTCATCATTGGACCCTTCAATGGGCCTGTGATCATGCTCATATCGCCTCTGGTATGTAACGCAGTTGATCAGCTAAAAAATCGCGCTGAATCTGTACTTCGCACTGTCAGATCGGCGCCATTGCGGGAGGAAATGCTGCCGTGCTCAAACCTTCCGAGCAGACACCCCTTACTGCCGCGTTGTTCGCTGAACTCATTCCTCAGTACCTGGACAACGATCTCTTCCAAGTCATCAACGGAGCTATACCTGAAACGACTCGCGTAAGTCTTCAATCGTAGTCTGCGCTGATTGCTCGCTGAGCAATGCATAACTGCAGGTACTCGAACTGCAATGGGACCATAGTAAGTCGCGCGCTTTCGTTGGACATTGCATCTAATTCTGACCCTCTTTTAGTTCTCTACACAGGTTAGTATCCGTCCTCGTTCCGTGGCATCTCGCGAAAGTCACTGAACGTACCTATAGGCAGTCAGCGTGTTGCGAAGATCGTCGCAAGAGCAGCTGCCGAGCATCTCACTCCTATAACTCTGGAGGTGACTACGTTTATTCAGTTCAGCCGCATCTCTTACTCACTCCAGATTTTAGCTAGGAGGCACGCTTCCTCTGGCTCTCGGCGGACATTATCGCTGACTCATTGTTCAGGAAAGAATCCAGTTGTAGTCGACCCGAAGAGCGACTTGAAGCTCGCCGCGCGGCGCGTTCTCTGGGGCCGATGCGTCAATGCTGGTCAGGTGTGTATAATTTCATCTACGGTTCTTCATTGCGTCTCAGCACGAGCGGCAGGTCTGCGTGTGCCCCGAGTACGTCCTCGTCACGCCGGACATCGAAGACGCACTCATCGAGGCATTCAAAGAAGTGTACGTACCTCTCTCTTCATTGCAACCTAGCGCATTCTCACCAATTGTCATTGGTTCATAGGTACCAGACGTTCTACCCGGAAGGTCCGAGAAAGTCGGAGTCGCTCGGTCGCATCGTCGGGCTGCATCATGCGCAGCGGATCAAGTCTCTCCTGGACAACACTAAGGGAACGATCGTCTTCGGAGGCGAGACGGACGTCGAAGAGCGGTACATTGCTCCGACGCTGGTCAAGGACGTGCGGGGAGACGACTCACTTATGAGCCAGTACGTCCTGTCGCGCCAGCCACGTCCACTGCATGCTCACGTTATTCATCTCTGCAGAGAGGTTTTCGGTCCGATTCTGTCGCTAGTGCCTGTCAAGGACATCGATGAGGCGATCAAGTTCATCAATGCTAGGTGAGGTAGTCGCGTACGAGCCCATTTTCGCCCTATTCACAGCTCGCGTGGTACAGGGACCACCCCCTGGCGATCTATGTCTTCTCACAAGACAAGGCCTTCCAGGAGAAGAGTGAGTACACCACCCTACGCCCCACGAGAAACGCTGAGAGGGAATATCGCGCAGTATTCAGCAGCACGCAGAGCGGCGCGGCAGTCGCGAACGACACCATGATTCATCTCGGCGGTACGTAGACCGTCGACGAACGTCTCGCCGGTCCTGACTAACTGATCTCCGCAGTTCCTGGGCTCCCTATGGGCGGTGTCGGACCTAGCGGATGTAAGTTCTGTACACGACTCGCGGTCGTTCGTCACAGCTGAGCTTCGTCCCAGATGGCTACTACACAGGCAAGGACATGTTCGAGCAGTTCACGCACAAGCGTGCCTGCATC
>WJSG01022613.1:0-12133 GCA_016618145.1 Sanghuangporus lonicericola
GCCTGGGGGGTATGACGATGAGGGCGACGGCGGACGGTAGGCGAGCCCGGGGTAGGTGGGCACGCGGAGTAATAGTGGCTGCTGGGAAACGAGCCGAGCCTGCGATCTCGATTCCCGGGCGTGTGTGCCGGGATCTACATGGCGGAGCGGGGCGGGATGGCGGAGCGGGTGTCGGGCGGCGGGTGTCGGGCGGCGGGCGGCGGGACAGGTCCTGTTGCAGCAGAAGACAGTACGTTAGGGAGTGCTGGGAGTGGTTATTGGATCTGGAGTGCTGGGGGTGGTTATTGGAGTCCAGGGGGATGGTTATGAGAGTGCTGGGGACTGCAGCTAGACTCGGACAGCGGAGAGAGGAGTGCAGAGAGACATCCATTGTGCACTACTACCACAGAATACAATATACGTGCACCCCAGAGCCCACACGACCGATCGCACGACGTCGAAATCCGCCCTCGCACACGGGCGCCTATTCGCCGACTCTGCGAACTGAGGCTTGTGCCCGACGCGGCTCTCCTCTGCCCACCACCGCGCCCTGCGGCCCCTGCCCGGCTCTGTCCCTGCGCTGCTCTGCTCTGCGTTCTCGTTCGTCTGCTCCTGCTGCTCGTGTCTGCGCCTGCCGCCGGTGCTCCTGCTCTTCCTACAAGGTCTCGCTCGTCTCGGGTCGCGCATGGCCGACGCCGACGCGCATATAGCGACGCATATATCCGGCTGCGTCGCATCCGGCTGTCGCTGAGCTCCAGCTGTGCTGTAAATCTGTTCCGTACGCGTGAGAGAGGTGCCACATGCGGCGGAAGGTCGGGGACGCACCAAGGTAAGCTCCTGTCTCCGTGCTACCCTCTCCCACCTGTGCCGGCTGCTCTTGCTGCTCCACCGCTCTTGCCGCCAGACTCAACGCGTTGTTATGCGCGCAGAACACAGTCTGCAGACGTAGGTTCATGGTATGTCAGATACACATGGCACACAGGATCTGCGCGGGCTCACCTCGGTCGCTGCTGACTGCGGGCAGCTCGTCAGAGACTCCGCAGATGCTGCAGAAGGTACCTCGACACTCGATCTCTTCTCGCCATCCCTCTCGAAGCTCCCCGTTTCTGCCAGTGGCTGCACCTGCGCGTCGCGACCGCGTCTGACGCGTGACGTCATCTGTCTTGATCCGGAAGGTGAGTGCACATATAAGGCAAGTCTCAGCACAGAGAAGACGCTTCGCGTGCTGACGCGGACGACTCCCGCCACTTGCTCCTTGTCCCCAACGTCCGCCCTCTGCCGCTCCCGCGTCCTCCCTCGCCGGTGCGCTGTGCCTGCAGACATCTCAGCGTGAGCTACTTAGAGCCAAAAACGGAACATACACACTGCGAACGCCGCCAGAGGCCACGAGAACCTGTTGCCCACCTATGCTACCGCCGGTCTATGAAGCCATTGCGCTCAGTGCACCTCTTCCAGACAGATAGTCAGCGAGAGCTCACCATTGTTTCACACAGGCTCGGACATATCTCGTTCTTGCAGGCTTGCGACCGGAAAAGGTACGAACAGACGGTCGCGCTGTGCACGTCCCCGAAGCCTGCGGTAATGCATGCGCGGGAGCGTCGCCTCGGGGGACGCACGCCGTTGCGACCATCCTTGAACGCGTGACGGCGGTAGGCTGCGGCGGCTGTCATAAGTCGGCGGGCTTCACTCGGGCTGGCAGAATGTCGCTTTGTATCTGGACCGTCATCACTCCAGTATCCTGCCGAACGGCAACTGAATCGCGGGGTGGGATTCACGACACTCACCGCGAGAGCAATGCAGGCGAGCTCTATCGTCAGCGCCGCTCGTCTTCTACCTTGGAATTCAGGTTCAGCGCCGACGAGACTAATCACATTAGCGTCAGTAGAATGAACATACGCCGTCCGGGACATCAATGAAGGTACGTACATCCCCTGTACGCGACATCAGTCAGTGGAATCCGGCGACTTTGGGCAGGTGTCATCGTCATGCTCTGGCCAACAGTGAGCTTCGACGTACGCGTATCGGGCGGAACTTCGACGCGTCTCGGACGGTCACGGCATCGGAGGGACGTGTTCCTTCGCGGTAGATACTGCCTGCGGCAAGGTAGGTCAGGGGGGACGGACTGAACGCACGAGGGCTCTCCACTCACCGGCTGGTTCACAGCTTGCACTACTAGTTCTCGACGAGTCGGTAGTTGCGGATGCTAGCAAGTGTCTGGTCTCTGCGACTACCGAGGTTAGCTCATGCAGGTCAGACAATCACGTCGCAACATACCTTGGTGTCCAGCATGCTCAGTCGATGCCTTACGCGGCCACGGCCTACGCGAGTAGAGGAGAAGGTTGGGGGAAAGGACATGGGCGTGTTGAGGAAGTGAGGGTGAGAGCAGTAGATCGTACATCCCGTAACGTACACAACCGCAGTCGTGGTTCAGTGGTAAATGAAACACATTATCCTAATGCTGCACGCGGTCAACCGGCAAGATGCGGATATGTAAACGGCAGTCTAGGGATGCATAGAAGCTTCTGCTGCGAGACCTCCCGGTCGCTTCGCCTCACATCCCTTCTGTGCCATCTTCCCACTCTATTTTCGTGTGAGTTTTGTATGACTGTTTAAGCTATGCTAGTATCCGTTACGTATGCTTCAAGCCCTCACCGCGCAGTAGCAGGCAAGCATACATCTTGGCAGCCTTAGGATACAAGTCGACGGCCTGTGTCTGCCACTGAGGATGGCTTGTGGTGTGCTTGGCTCCTAGACTGGGACCGCGGACTGGGGACTCCTGAAACTCACCTGATGACATAAAGTCTGACCGGGAATACACTTATCCAGCACGAAGACAGTTACAATGCATCTCGAAGAAGAGAAGCACCGTGACAGCGGGCGGCAGACCCTGAGCTGTTCGGAGCATGCGGACCCCATAACGCTCAGTTGACTCCACGCACAGCTAGGCAGCCTAGCAGTCATGCCACATACCAAGCCGATTTGCAGACTTTCTGCTGACATCCATGGTGCAGACTTGCACGGATGTATGATGGAGTAGCATGGGTGCCAGTGTCACGAGTCAGGCTGCATGATACAGTGCAGAAGTTATTAGACCAAGCGAACGGAGCGCGCTGGTGGGAGACCATCACGAGAAGTCGGATGTCGCTTGTGTCCGAGAAGGCGGTCCCCGAGACGGGACCCGAAGAACCTCTGAGTGCGAATGATTGTTGGGCGAGACAAGGAGCGTAACAAACTTATGCAGTTGCATCACTTGCGTGCCATTCTACATGGGCTGAGCTGAGTTGTATAAGAGACGAGCATCACCAGAGTCTATGCAGGACCAGGAGGCCACTGAGACGATGCCCAGGACCTTCACATCAATCTCAGAAGCCAGTCGCCGGAGACTCGGAACTTGGAAGCCTATCGAAACCCTGAGTGGAACCAGTGCGGCACATGGCCGCCTCCTTCCACGTAATGACATCGGCTGAGAACGCGCGAGTAGCCTGAGAAGACCCGGTGGCCTAGAGTAGTATCAGTCTTGTACCTAGATGGCGGCAGCAACGGACACCTGGAGCCTGGCTGGGATACTGTGCGGCTGCAGACAGAGTAGGCAACTATTCCGCTGCCAGATGGCTATCTCATACCCCGAGCGAGCCCAGTCTAATGCTTGGAGAGTCATACTTGTGCCCTTTCACTAGAGCAGTACTTACTGTGATATCTTCAATGTGGACCGTGGATCGCCAGACTGTAACAGGCTTCAAGTTGAACATCCAGTGAGGTCATGCAGGCAGCTGCGGCATTTGAGGCAGTACAGGGCCGTTTATTGATATGAGTCAAGCAGAGGAACAAAGAGTACGAGCGGAGGCGTGCGGGAAACAGGCGACCGAATCCGCCACAGCAGGCTTGAGCGAAAATGGCAATCTAGACGCCCTTCAACCGGGACGTCATCGCAACCCTCTCCGCCGAGCAGTGCGCCTCCGCGACAGACCTCAGCACTTACTCAGGCGGAGCATAACTCAGCGAGCACATACACAAGGTATCTGCTAACACGGAAATACATGTAGCTAATGATTGACGAGGGGGTTCACCATATATTCACTTTCAGGCTCTATTCCGGAGTAACCGAAGTGCACAGGTCAATCCACCAGTGCTCACTACCAACTCTCGCTGCTCTGAAGGCCAGCGCTACCTTCTGAGCTATTATTGGAGGCTCAGAGCACACAAACGTTGCCCTCGAACGACCGGAAATCCAGGAAACACCGCCAATCGCTTGTTCTCCATCGCCCTCGCCTCCTCCCTTCATCCGCCCACTCTACGACGGCATCTGCAGCCAGAATAGCTCCATCAAGGGACAGGCGTCTACCTTACGTTACGAACGCCGCTCTGGCCATCTGCCGACGTCTTCCTGGACCAGAATCATTGCAATCCTTTCCTTCGCTTGGATACTGCAGGTCTTCGCTCGCCTCTCGCCTCTCTGCTCCGTGGCTCTCTCTGGTTGGACGATAGACTGGCACGTCCTGCATGCGTGAGACTGTTTCACTCTGAAGATATTCCTGGTTTATTCTGACACGATTGCGTCGGGATACGAAACATCTACTCTCCGCTTGCCTCTTCGCCTATAAGTATCCCCCTCGTTCGACCACCACCCGAGCACCCCTCCCCATGACCCCATCCCCTTTCCCTTCCCTACCCTCCTGTTATGCCCTTTGCATGTGTCAGTCACGCTGTCTATAGCGGCGTTCATCATACACTACATATGTCCTCCCTAGTACTAGTACCGCTCTCCCCATTCTGCCTTCTGCCTTCTGCACCTTCCTATATTGTTTGAACTCATATTCTTATCTCATTCTGCTATAGATGTCTGTTCGACCAAGAGGTACGCTGCTGCCATGCATCTATCGAGCCGTACTGCGGGTCTCTGCTCATCCTCAGTTGCAGGCCGCTTCTGTCCGACGGCCCTTTGGCCGAACCCGGTGAGTACTCTTGGCTGAGGTGACTGCACTCATGAGCCTGCTATGTGCTATGTAGAGCAGCGGCAGGTCGCGGCGGTATGCCGACTACTTCGACGTCGGACTTTCCGGGACGCATACTTGTGTTGCAAGGCAGGTTCGCAGAGTCCGTCATGCAGCTCTGCGTGCTTCTGATTCTGTGCTGACTCGCGCCGTCACAGCGATGACGTTCAGGGCTTCAAGTCCAGCACTCTCAGGCTGGTATGCAACATGGTACCTCCCCGATGTCTGTGCTCGCCGCGAGACATCTTCGACCGCCGGTTTGAATGCACGTCCGCAGACGTAGAGGTAAGTATGTTACGTTGCTACTCTGGAGGCAGCGCACTGTCAGCTCACCGTCGACTGCTCGCAGACTGTCACCGAAGATATGCACGTTCTTGATGCAAGTTGCCTTCATGCGAGGCTTAACTTCAGGTACGCTACGCCGCCATCTGCTTGTCTTCGGGTGCACTGACGATGAACAAGCCTGTCAGCTCATGAAGCACGCGCGACTTTGCATACCTATCATGGGAGGTGCGTATGCGTGGCCACTTGCAGAATCTCAGAGCCGTCTATCCCCGCTGACTGTGCCATCTTCCTGTCAGTTGTCAGAGTGACAGAGTCTCGTCTGTACGAGCATTGGAAGTCTGCCCGGCCGCGCTCAGGTCGTGCAGTGCGCCCGGCACGGTGAGCAAGCGCACTCCAAGTACTCGTGTGCATGCAACTTACCCCGTCTGTCTCTGCAGCCTCAGGCGTACTTGGAAACTAACGGCATCCTCGCGGCCTCTCAGCGTCGGTCCCGGCGCGATCTTCAGGTATGTACCGTCCCTGTGTTCTCGGCTCGGAAGTTGGAAGACGTACCGGATTAACGAGCCACGTGGAACTCTAGATATCGCAGCGCGACTGGACTTGTACCAGGCACATAGCAAGTAAGTACTACTCACCTCTCGCGTTCTGCGCCCGGGCTGACATACCGCCGGCGTACGGATCTCAGGCTCCCGTACTATGTGCTACATCTAAGAGTTCCCTCTGATCTGCAACCGTCGGCCAGTCTCGACCCGAGGTGAGCGCACCGCCGTCTCTGCGCGCGACGGTACAACGCAAACTAACAGCCCTGCCGCTGTCCTTGCGGAATGCACACGCACACGCGACAAAGTACGTCGAGCCGTCTGTCGGCTGACCATCGGGCTGCGTACTGACTTCGACTACCCGAGATCTACAGGCCCCGGCATCTCGCTCAGCGCGACACAATGACGCTGTCGCAACACTCAACTTCCAAGCGGTGCGCATCTCTCTCTCCATCCCGACCTACCTATATTGACTCGGACGCGGTCCGCCTCCCCGTGGGCATGTCGTGCAGCAGCAACCTGCCCGACAACGCAGCGCGTCGTTGGACGCTCGACAGCCTGAGACGGCGCCGCGGGCACAAGATGAGACACGGTATATTTCTCCGCCTACTACGTTACATGGCTCGGTACGGTGACCCGTGCTATCACAGAGGTGGCCGCCGGGCCGAGCTTGTTCTGCGAGGCGGCGGCGGCGGCTTCGCCGTGCGCGAGGTTTCGAGAGCCGCGCCGGCCGTCTCTCGGACTCGCTAGACTTGCACGTCGCACGTCGCACGTCTAGCGAGCCCGAGAGCGTGCACACCGCCCAGCCCCGCGGACGAAGTTGAGATGTCAGTCTCGAGGTCCCGAGGTCGGTGGCGCGGCCGTCGTCCATGAGAATGAAGCATTCGCACCCGGAGACGATAGCGGGTTCCAGCGCGCGAGCAGCGATAGTTCCGGAGGTGCTCGACGTCGGACGCAGCGTGGTGGTGGGGTGGTGGTGGTGGCGGGACCGGCGACGCCGGCAGCTTCAGAGTCTCGTCTTCGTGGATGCGCGGCCGGCAGCGGCGAGTGCTACGGCCGCGGACCGTTGCAGCGAGCCTCGCCCGGACGCTCCCTACTCCGGAGGGGTCGGGGAGCGCAGACGTCGTGTGCCACCGAGAGCCGCGCGTTTGAGACGTGCGCGGCCTCAGTGCGTGGCGGCGACGGCGCGAGGTTGCCACGTCCGCACGCACTCGGTTCGAGTGCAAACGGCGCCGTGGCGGCCGAGATATATGTCCGGCGGGTCACATCTGAACTCCTTTTTCGGAGACTCGCACGGAGTGCAGAGGACCGCCGGGGAGCAGTGCGAGTGGTGGCTGCGGGGCGGTCTGGGGCGGGAGAGCGGGCAGAAGTGGTGCGCGGGCGGGAGTGCCCATGGAAATCGCGTGTTGGGACCGATTTTCAGACCGTCGCGGAGCAGTGAGCGGTGAGCGGCGGGCGGCCGTGGACGCGGAGCGTTTAGTGCGTCCCCTGGAGACGTGGTTTGAGCGCAGACGGGGCACGGGTTGGTGAGATATCGCCGGATCGGTGCCGGGGTGCGGCTGGCTACGGGGTTCTTGGAATCCGGTCTAGACGGCGTGCAGCCGCGTCAGACGTAGTCTCCAGGACTGACGTGATGCGGTGTGGGTTGCGGGTGCGTCGCCCGGACGCGATGCGCGGGCTGGGGAGCGGGCGTGCGTTGGCAGGCTGGCGAAGACGCAATGAAATCGCACCTCCGAAGCGATTCTTGGAAGAGCCCGCAGAGGCACGCGGTGCGGCCGAATCAGCTTCGACCGTGCAGCGTGTCTGGGGAGACGAGCTCGCCGGTCGATAGGTTGCGGCAGGGCGGCGATGTGTCGCATCTGGTGTTGGCGGGCGACCGGGCCAGCAAAAGATGGTGTGCGCCGTCACCGGCTCGTCCGGGCGTGGCTGCCTTCGCATGAGCCCTTCAAGCAGCGTCTGAGGCGGCAGCCATGCCGCGGGGGTCGGCCGAAGTGAGAGGACAGGTGTCGCGACCGGCTGGACGCGCTATGGACGTCCGGGTCGAAAGCGGGTGTCGACCTCGTCGGACGGCCGTGGTGCCGGCGTGCATCACCCCGGGGAGGTGCAGGGATGTCTGAAAGCCGTCGTTCGACGGACCTGCATCTCCGCAGCGTGAGGCATACGGGTATTTGTACGCGGGCAGAGTGTGATTCGCGCGTGATTGGGCGTAGAGACGTCCGCTCGGCGCGACGCGTACCTTCCCCGGTGCGTACAGGACGGCGCTATGGAGTGCAGTCGATGGCGCATATAGCCGGCGTGGTGGCCGGTCTCGATGGGCGGATTTGGCGGCGGGTCGGCGGAGAACGCGACGCCGCGCAGCGCTGAACTACGTGTGGACAGTGACGCAGGGTCGATGCATGGTCTGCGCGAGGCGTCCAACGGGCCTTCAGTGATAAGGTGCCCGTGTTGAAGGTTGGAGGCTTGAGTGCCGTGAGCAGCGAGAGCGGTGGTCGAGGCGGGACTGGATGTTGAGACGCGTCAACGTCGCACTGGTGAGTTGCATCGTTTCGCAGGAGCACCGTCTTTGCTGACAAGGGCGCAAGGGCTTGTGTAGGATGGCGAAGTATGGTGAGTCTGCTTGCGTTCCCGCGATCGCACCATGCTGACGGTCGGTCAGGACAACGTTGAGGCGAAGACGACGCACCACAAGCGTCTGGAGGGCGTGGACTCGGGTTCTGAGCGCGTCGGACGAGGTATGTGGATATGAAAAGATGCTATTCGTGCTGCTTACTACATCGTACCCGTCCATTATGCACTTCTGATCTCTACGCAGAGTATCTCCTGTGCGGCCGGATGCATGCGCCAAGGGGCGATGCGTTGGGGGAGCGAATATGTCGAGAGAAGGCGGCGGCGGGCGGGAGAGCGAACGAGCGAGTGCGGGCGAGCAGAGAGAGAGAGGAGCAGCGTAGCCCCGGGCAGAGAGGGCGAGGTCGAGCGTGGCGAGCGATTGCGCTGCAGCCAATCAGCGGTGTTGAGCACAGGGCGGGGATGTGCTGGTGGTCGCAGGCGTGTGGTCGACGGGCGCCGATGACGGGGTCGATGTGGGCCATGGGTGGAGGAAGGACAGGACGGCGGAGGGGACACGGGGCGGATGTGCGGGGATGGGCGCGTTCGAGAAGACATCAGCAAGCCCGGTCCCGACGCAGCCGCTCGCTCAGGCACAGCGCTCCGTCCCGAATCCGGTGCCCCTTCTGGCAATCCCCGTCCGCGTCCCCTCCGCCCTATCCACCGGCCCGCCTCCGATGCAAACGCTGCGTCATTCCGTCCCGGGTCTCTCGCGATCAGACCGACACCTCGACCGCCAGGAGTCAGAACGTCTGCCCAAATCTGCCAGCTCGTCCTTCGAAAGAACATCACTCGGCACGTATCCGACCGCAGTGGCGCCCGACCCAGGTCATGACGTTCTAGCCTCTCATAACCGCCGCGAGGACATCACGAACTGGGGTGCCATGCCGGTTGGCATGATGCACGGACATTGCAAGATCGGTCGCCTTACCTCACCAGCCGTCGGGCACTCAAGAGCAAGTCGAGAGCTCTGCTCGAGCAAAGGTTAACGGGGCCTTGGAAGTCTCGCACGCCGTGGACTGCGACGGAGTCGAAGTCGAGAAAAGAAGAGGGTTCCGGAGCAAATGGGCGCGCGATCATCGTGGACGTCGGCTTGCAATGACGCTCGTCCTCTGAAGGTTCCTTCGCAGGAGATCCCCTTGAGATCACGTACCGCCGGTCATGCCGGCAGCTATTCATTGAGCTCCATTCACTGGGCACGTCGTCCTGCAATCCTCCCTTCTCTTCAAGCATATGACCGTCTCCCCGACGCGTCTCGTGGTGAGCACGTCGATGGGCTGGAGCACGTCGCCCACGTCTGCGCAACGTCGGAATACTCGCCACTCTCTCCACAACCTTCGGACTTCTGTGGGAGCGCAGGGGGTTTAGAACGGCGGCTCGGGGGAACGTGGACACGATTGCGTTAGCTTCTGATGTGCACTGTATTCGTGGTGGAGGGAGCATGCGCACCCAGGTGAGTGCGGGNACTGTATTCGTGGTGGAGGGAGCATGCGCACCCAGGTGAGTGCGGGAACCTCCTCCTGCTCCGTCTTGCGGAACTCGGGCTGAGGTTTAGCGTTTACAGTGTTCCTCAATGTCTGGCTGAAGATTGCCATATAGGGACACCGTGGCCCGTCACGGAGGGACCGCGTCGCGGGTCTCATAAGGTGCCCTTAGCCATAGTCTCGCGAGCCAGATGTTATACGCGCGGTTCTGCTTCGTCCAAACCGACAGACGAGATAGAGCCATGCCTGAAATGTCCGGTGAGTTGACGGAACTTCACACCCGCCTAATTTATACCAAACTCACCAGAACTGCGCCTATAGTAGTGTCCTTAGCAGGCTAGGCGAGTGTCGTGATCGCTATCCGACGCAAATTCACTCTACTTGTGTTTCGTACGTCGCCTCTTTTCGAGTCCTCCCGTATATCATTTGAAGTCGCTGAGTCGTTCTCAGGTCCATGGTCCATATCGTAAATCCTTTTCCTTCATCCTCCCTCGGCTTGCCTCCTCGCACACAAGGAAATGTCGATAGCCCACGTTCTACCAATCTCCCGCATTTCCGACCCATCGGATCGGGCTCACCATGTTCAGTACGGACGAGGAACAACCCTAACCCGGTGACAAGGCCGTTGGATCCAGACCCGGGAGATGCGGCGAGATTCGAGCTCAATGCAAGTCGGGGCCGTGCGTCGTCCCCTCGGATGTCTATCCGAGCGAAAGGAGGGTACGTGACTTCCGGGTGTGCCTCATGTTCTACTGAGGACTCATGTTTTTGCGTGTTGGCCTGAGCGAGATAACCACCGCCCCACGACGGGCATGCCTCGCGACTCCGGTAATCGCAGGGAAAGCCGTGCGTGGTCGCGCGTGGCCAGAACTCGGTCAAGTTCTGCGCCGAGGCAAGGTAGTCTGGAGCTGTATCGATAATTCCAAAGAACTCCTCCAGCTAGCAGCGGCACTACTGCCGGCTCGAGTGTCTTGCCGGTGCGCGGTGGTTTGCCTTTGTGTCTGCAATCATACTCATCCTGCCAGACTAGCAGTCCATCCGCCATTCATTTCGCGTACTGGCGGTCACTTCGCGTTTCCCGCAATACAGTCGGCTCCATCATGTCCCAAAGGGAGATTCACATGAATATCCCTTCCTGTCCATGGTATATACGCGTACCTCCTGGAGTCGCGTGCTTCGGCCGGCCTTCGCCAACAGCCCTTCCTACAGCAACGTGCGCCGGAGGCAAGTGCAAGTGAGCCCGAGTTGTCTTGAGCTTACGTTGAGTTCGGGAATTGCTCCGAGGGATAGGTAGGTGTGGCAGAAGCTGAAGCTGGAGAGCCCATCTCGAACGCACTCGTACGTACGCAAGTCTATAACCATGATCCCAGACACGAGTGGGGCCGGGTATCCTGACGATGCTTCACCAGCCGAACCGCCATCCTCGGATTCCGCAGAAGCGAACGTGCGTCCTCCGAGTCGTGCTTGTTACTCAACCAATTCGAGGATTTGAACCTAGCGGCACCTTCGACTTCTCTGCACAGAACGGACGCGGCTCCGAAATCCCATGGGAGCTGTTCTCAAGAGCACGACACTTGCTATTCATCGGTGGGAAGGCCTTCGAGTCCAGGCTCGGAAGGTGTGCTGCAGGATCCGGGGCGAGCTTATCTCGGTTCGAGAGTCGATGCGAGCACAGTGTGCGGGCGATCATTCGAGAGCCTCTAGGCTTTTCAACTGCGCGTACGTTCTATCCCAACGGTGGTAAGGTATGCGTATCTTACTGCCTCCTCGTGTTGAAGTCAAGGCTGATATAAACGCGAAGTTGAGTTCCCGAGCTCGGTTCTATCCCGTGCTTTGCGGGCCCCGCTGGAAGAGCACCCGCTGCGGAGTCATGCATTCAATGCGTGCATGAGACGCAAACGCAAAACTCGTCCAACTTTCCCCGAACAACGCCTCTTTTTGTCTGGTATATGCGCCTTCGGACGATGCCCCGAGGGACAGGTAGGTGTTGCAGAAGCTGGATGGCGCATCTCGAACGTGCTGGCAGGCAACTCTATGACAGCACACGAGGTGCGTGATGTCAACCGCTCCCGCGCTGTATCCTCACTGCGATGGGGTTTGTCTGCGCCTTCCGCGCTGGAAGGAGATTAGATTGCATTAGGACTACATATCTACGTTAGCTGAGCTATACTGGGGGTACACTAGGAGCACACGTTAGCACTTAGTCTGGACACAGTATGTGTAGGATAAATGACGATAAACATAGGCGTTG